>JAASFZ010000176.1:0-27688 GCA_023334075.1 Globisporangium nunn | reverse complement strand
GTGTGTGTGTGTGTGTGCGTTGTGTTGTACTGCGCTATGTATGTTGTGCTCTTGTTGCTGCTGTTGCTGTTTGTGTGCTGTAGTTTATCCGTGGCGCTGCTTCGCACAGGGTCTGGTCGGGGCGGACGCAGCGAAAGCGCGCGCGCTCGCACAGGCGAGTCTGCTGGCGCTGAACCTGCCTGTCGCTCAAGTGTCGCCGGGCGACCTCGCGCGCCGCTTGTACATCGGGAACCTGTACTACGACCTCAAGGAAGACGATATCCGCAACACGTTCGCGCCGTTTGGAATCATCAAGTCCATCGACTTGTCTCTCGAGCCTGGGTACATTCGGACACCCACTCACAGAGGCTGCGCGTCGCAGTACCTCGACCCATTAAACTCATCAGATCTGCATATTGCGCTGCTTTCGCCAGTCACAACCGGTCCAAGGGCTTCTGCTTCCTGGAGTACGACGGTGCGTCGGATTCTTTGGCACCCTTGTTGTTGCTGGTTGTGTTTGCAGCGCAATTCGCTGACCGGAACATCATGCAGACGTCCTGGCGGCAGAGAACGCCGTCCAGCTACTGAACGGCTCGCAACTAGCGAACCGAACAATTCGGGTGCGCTATTGAGCATGTGTGTATTGACCTCAGTGGAATGCGCTGACAATGTCTGGTGTCCGACGACTTTTCGCTCGCAGGTGGGACGTCCTCATCGTGGCAGCTCGAACCCGGGAGACCCGACCATCGGACAGCAGGCGATCAAGGAGTGCGTTGTCAAACTCTCGAGCAACTATTCGAGATCTCGCACTCATGCGCTTGCATCACGCTACTGGACGTCTGTACCAATGCAGCGTCACCACAAAGTGCATCTATGTCGGCAATGTGCGCGTGGAGCTCAACAGCGCCCATCTGGAGGTACTACGCCTGCAGCGCGAGGTCACAGTCAGCTGGAGTTAGTACTCACACTGTCTTGTGGGCAGAGCATCTTCTCTCCATTCGGAGAGATCCGAGCGTGCGTGATGGCTGGTATCTCGCCGCTGGAGCCCGGGGTGCACCGCGGCTACGGCTTCCTCGAGTTCACGGATGAGAGCGCCGCGCAGAACGCCATCCAGCACATGAACGGCTTCGAGCTCGCTGGACAGAACCTGCGCGTAGGCAAAGCCAGTGCTGCAGCGATCGCGATCAACCTTGCCACGAGCTCCGACAAAGTGGTACGTGGCGAGAACGGCCAGCTAGGGTCTGGCGCAACGCCTGCGCCAAAGAAAGCGAGAGCGTTCGATGACGACGACGTGGAAGGGGTGAAGGACGTCTCCGACCCAGGCAAGGAGAAGCGCTGTCTGTGCCTATTGAACCTCGTGGGCAAGGGCGAGGTCGACGAAGAGCTGAAGGAGGAAGTCCGGGAAGAGTGCGACCGCTTTGGCGCAGTGGAAACCGTCGACATCCAGGAGATGGAGGAACACGTGCGCGTGTTCGTGCTCTATAAAGACGAGCCGTCGACGCTGAAAGCGAAACAGGCGCTCCACGGCCGCTTCTTCGGCGGGAACCAAGTGCAGGCGCACTTCTACCCGGTCGAGGAGTTGGCGGCGAAGCGCTACCGCAGCGACTTCTTCGCGTGAGCGCGTGTGTTTTCGCGTTGCACACGTGCATTGGATGCGGTTCGTGGAGTAGAATCCTGTTCAAACGGCTCTGTCATCTTGCGCAGCAGGTGAACGCGAGACGAGTTGCTCTTACTTGACGATAATCAATGCACTGCGACTGGAGCGTCACGATGCAATCAATGGGTACTGCCCCCAGGTCCGCAGTGCTCACTCACTCACCTCAATCCCCACGATGGGTCTTGGCGAGTTCGAGGACGAACTTGCCGACTTTGTACTTCTGGCTCGGATCCTCCGCCTCTTCCTGCGCGACGAAGCGAACACCCGGATCAGCGCTCAGTATAAGACGAACACCCGCGAGAGTTGACACGTGGGTGCGGAAGCATCATCCTGGGCTGCCAACGCACGTATTTCCATCCGACGGGACTCCTGCAGGTGTTGCAGTAGACGTCCGCGACGACATGCAGCCCGGTCATGAGCTTGCGCTCCTCCAGCGGCCCCGAGCACACGTTCACGCTGCACCACGCAAGCCACACATCTGAGCACGTGGGTGCTGCTGTGAGACCGGCGAAGAGTTGGAAGCGTACACGAGGTCGAAGAGGTAGGCTTTGCCGCTGCTGCCTTGGAAGTGCTGGCTCGTAATGCAGCGAATGAGAGGCTGGAGTCCAAAGAGAAACCTACAGCGCGCGCTCACCTTCGAAATGATCTCCTCGGCGCATGTGAGCTGCGTGCGGCACTCGCGGCAGCTGAAGACCTTGGCGCTGTCGACGTAGACCTGGAAGACGCGCCCCATGCTTCCTTCCTTCTCGCAAGGATCAGGAGTGTGTGCTTCAATCTGATAAATTGGCGTTTGGCTGTGTCACTAAAGTCACTAATGAGAAAGGCTCCACTCGGGTTCGATAGCGACCGTCTGATTGGCTGAATTGGTCTGAAACTGGAATGCCTTCACTCCAGTATGTTTGAAACTGACCAATCCGAGGCCCGCTAAATCGTCGCTGATTCGCGGACTTTTTTAGTTCCTGTTAAGAACCAGGAAACTAGAGTAGCTTACGTTTTGTATGTCCTGAAACCGGTCTTATTGTGTCTTCTTGTGACGGTGCCAGTACGACCCAAAAAATAACGACTTGGTTTCACTATACTCTGCACTGCTTTGTCTGTTCAAAATTCAAAATGTGTGGTCGCAGCACGTCGCCTCTCCGCAGATCCCCCTGCTGTTGCTCCATTTCACAGACGGGTAATCCCTCCCGGCTGGCGCAGCTGGCGCGCGCGAAGTGACTTTGTATCGAAGCAGATCTGCCTCCTTCCTACCGGTCAGAGCGAGCATGGAGAACGTGCAGCCGCCCTCGCGCGTCCGCGCCGCCAACCCCGGCGCGATGCTCAGTAGCGCTGGCGGCGTCATCGCCAAGGGGCTCTCGGAGATTGACGCGTCGCGCGAGACCCGCAAGCGCAAGCGTGGTGCGCTGCAGGATATCAGCAACAAGAAAGTGCTGCCGCCCGTGGCGCTCGGCGCCGCCAAGAAGCCTGCTGGCAGCTCCGTCAGCGTTGTCACGTCCACGAACCGGCTGCGCGCGGTAAATTCGACGGTCGGCGGCGCTGCTGGTGCCAGCAGACTCTCGGTGCGAGGGGCGACTCTGTCGTCGACTTCCTCTTCGTCGTCGTCGACGGCGTCGACTTCGACATCGTCGCTGGCGTCCGGAAACCCCGGAGCGTCGAAGCGCCCGAGCGTCGCTGCCTCGAAGAAGTTTGATGGCATCACCAAGCGGATAAAACCAGAGGGCGGTGAGCCGCACGGATCGCACAAGGTGCAGACGAGCATGCTCTCGTTCCAGACGAGCTCGGCTGCAACGTCGACGGCGAGCTTGCGCTCTAGCCAGCCGTCCGTCGCGCCACCAGCAGAGAGCAGAGTGGCGGGGATCAAGCCGAGCAGCACGACGAGCGCGTTATTGAAAAAGGTGTGCGCGTCGAGAATCCGCTGCTTCCTTGTAGGAACCTACCTACTAGGAGCTTACTCAGGACTGTTTGTAAACTTGTAGCTCTCGACAGGAACCTCGGACCTGGATGCGCGCCGTCGCGGGGAGCTCAACGAGAACGTGGAGATGCGCGACAGCGGCGGCGCTGGGAGTGTACAGACGTCTGTTTATGTCTCTCCGCGAAGCAGCAGCAATGGCTTCGTGCCTCGACCGTACACATTCACATTCGACCATACAGGTCTGCCATCACTTGCGATGATTGCGAAGAGCTTAATGTACCAGTTCCAGGAGAGAGCTGACTGTGGTGTTGATCTATGCCACAGACTCGGGATTCGACGAGTCCACATACAGGTCTCTTATCCAAGACATTGACGCACTTGTGACGCCGAACGCGAGCGCCTCGGGAGCGAAACTCGCCCGTGAGCTAGACGCGTACTACCGGAAGCATGAGGAGAAGTATTTGCCAGAGAGCACCTACATCGGCACGTACCAGACTGACATCAACGAGAAGATGCGCACGATCCTCGTGGACTGGCTCGTCGAAGTCGGCGAGGAGTATGATCTGGACTCGCAGACGTTCCACAAGGCGGTGCGTTGTCTGTTGAGAGATTGGATCTGCTCGAGCGATCGCTCTCACGAAGATCATGACGTGCCGTCTCGCCCAGGTGAACCTCGTCGACCGTTGCCTAACAAAGTTCAAGATCAACCGCAAGCAGTTCCAGCTGCTCGGATGCGCGTGCATGATGATCGCCGCCAAGTTCGAAGAAGTGTACGCTCCGAACGTCGAAGAGTTTGTGTACATCTCGGACCAGACGTACACTGCTGAAGAGGTACGAGACCAGCTCTGCTTGTGCATTTTGTTCACGGTGATGGCTATCAGTATCCCCGTATATGACTGATACCTTCCCTACGTTTCAGATGCTGGAGATGGAGAGCAAGGTTCTTCAGGCGCTCGAGTACCGTATCGCATCGACGACATGCTTCGGCTTCCTTCGTCGGTACATCGCGGCGGGACACATGAGCGAGAAGCAGAGCTCGTTGGTGATGGTGCGTGCTGCGAGCTCCCGCCGTATTGACGAGGCTCTGCTGCCGATGTGAGCTGTGCTCTAACCGAGGCAGCTTGTTGGATTCATGGTGCTATGTGCGATGTGCTCCGACAGTATCTGAGCGACTTTGCGCTGCTGTACTATCACATGCTCAAGTACCGTCCGTCTCAGGTGGCTGCGTCCGCAGTGTACCTCGCTCGGTTCATGACGGGCGAGGAAGAGCCGTGGACGCCGACGCTGCACCATTACTCGAAGTACAACGCGTGGGACCTACAGAGCTGCGTGCTGGAGCTATGTCGGCTGCACAAGACGGAGAGTGCCGTAGTGAGCACGCAGCGCGAGAAGGCGAAGGCAGTGAGCGAGAAGTACTTTGCCGAGAAGTTCCACAGCGCAAGCGCGATCCCGTCGGCAGACGAAGCGGAGCTGGAGAAGTCGTTCTTCAAGTACGACCCGCGGCTGGCGTCGTCCCGATGCAGCGCGAGCGGCAGCAGCAGTTAGGTAGGTAGACAGACACTTCTTTCAAACATCCAAAGCAAACGTGCGTACAAGAAGACGCTCGAATGGCTTGAGTGTGTCGTCGAGTGTGCGACTGGTAGCCAAGTTGACTTGCCCGTGGTTGATTGCTGCACCAGTAACTTCGATGTTGGCGATGCAGTCTGAAGTCATGTATGGAACAAAATGTTCCAAACAAACGAAGTATTTTGTTTGACAACGATGGCCTTGATGAGCGCTATGCCAGGTGGAACCTGGAGATGGTCAAGCAGATCTTCGACCGCAAATTGTGTCCAGTATCACGACCGCGATGAAGTCCGCAGTAGCGTGAGCCACCGTAAGGCGAGATGAGCCCCGCTTTTCACCTCGGCGTGGGTGTAAGACCATGGCGCGAAGTGCACCTTACCGAAGCTTCCACACGCGAGCAGCTCAGCAGACAACGCCACCTTGACCAGCAGCACGACATCTTTCCAAGGAGTTCATGGATGGAACTTGGTGTTATTGAACACTCTCAGCAGCATATCGGCACTGAGTACGGTCAAATGTCAAACCGCGCGCGCAGCTGGTGCTGAAATTGCTGATGCGGTTGGTGTTGTGGTGTTTGTTGATTGTGGGGACATGGGGTAGGGCGCGCCAAATCCTTGGCTTCAGCGCTCCACAATTGTGGGGCGTTCCAGAGACTTGTATTTTAAGCAGTTTCAAGGTGTTTCATGGGGGCCAAAGATAGCTCGACAGAAGATATGTCGAAGACAGACAAGCATCCCGAAGGTTCTCGATCCATCGAGTCGATCGAGTTTATATATCAAGTGGTGCTCCTGTTCCTGTTTCGACCGCCGGCGCCACCGCCGAGATTGCGCTTGAGCCTTCCCCATGCAACAGCAAATCGGGTGTTGAGTTGCTTTGCATGTAAAGTGAGCTTCTTTTGGGCTGGCTCGAGAGAATGAGAGAAGGTTCGAGAACAGGCATGTCTGCGATGACTTCTAAAGAAGGACCTCAGATGTTTGGCAAGCGTTTTGCAGACATGTGGTCACTATTCGAAATAGCGCAAAAATGAGGGAGCATTTTTCAAGAGCCTTTGCAAGTATAGTGATCCTATTTATCTTACATAAAGGCGTATTTGTCAATACATTAGTAGCCTTTCTATCAAATGAGCGTCCCTTAGAACGCATTAGCGGAGGCATGTGGCTGAATATCCTGGCCAGCCACTCGCTCTCCTCTCCCTTTCGCTTGGCCACGAGCCTGCGATCGCGAGCGACCCCATTCTGGAAAGCCGTCGTCCTCCGCGCTCGCCCCCAGCAGTAGCAGCAGCAGCAGCAGCAGCAGCAGCAACAGAGCCTGAGTGAGCCTCCGCTCCCGCCTTCACTTCCTTACTCCCCACCCCACCCAGCAACTGCAACAGCAACAACACAATGTTCGGCGGCGGCTTCGAGAGCTTCTTCGGCGGCGGCTTTGATGGCGGCCACGGCCACGGCGGCCCCCAGAAGCCCGTGGACAACGACAAGTACTACGAGGCGCTCGGCGTGCCCAAGACCGCGTCGGCCGCCGAGATCAAGAAGGCGTACCGCAAGCTCGCGCTCAAGAACCACCCGGACAAGGGCGGTGACCCGGAGCTGGTGAGAGGCGGCGCTGTGTAGTTCGACGCGCTTTTGCTCTTGTTCGTAGTAGGTCTAACATGCACTTGCTTGCATGTACGTGTGACGGCAGTTCAAAACCATCACGGTCGCGTACGAGGTGCTGTCGGACCCGGAGAAGCGCGAGCTGTACGACCAGTATGGCGAGGAAGGGCTCCAGAACGGCGGTGGCGGCGGCGACGCCAGCGACCTCTTCTCCCAGTTCTTCCGCGGTGCACAGGGCGGCGGCCGCCGCCGCACCGGCCCGCAGAAGGGCGAGGACCTCACGCACCCGCTCAAGGTGTCGCTTGAGGACCTGTACAACGGCAAGACGGTCAAGCTCGCGGTGAACCGTGACGTGCTCTGCTCGCGCTGTGACGGCCGCGGCGGCGCCGAGGGTGCGGAGAAGACGTGTGACACGTGCCAGGGCCGCGGCATGCGCGTGCAGCTGCGCCAGATCGCACCCGGCATGGTGCAGCAGATGCAGTCAGTGTGCCCGGACTGCCGCGGACAGGGCAAGAGCATCCGTGAGAGCGACCGGTGCAAGCACTGCAAGGGCAAGAAGGTGGTGAAGGAGCGCAAGGTGCTTGAGGTGCATATCGAAAAGGGCATGCGCAACGGCCAGCGCATCACGTTCTCGGGCGAGGCGGACCAGGCGCCGGGCACGGTGCCGGGCGACATCATCTTCGTCGTGCAGGAGAAGGAGCACTCGACATTCCAGCGCAAGGGTGCGAACCTGATCATGGAGAAGAAAATTAGCTTGGTGGAGGCGCTCTGCGGCTTCGAGATGATCGTGGAGCACCTGGACGGCCGTCACCTGCACATCAAGACGCGCCCGGGTGAGATCATCAAGCCGAACCAGTTCAAGGCGGTGCACGGCGAGGGCATGCCGACGCACGGCAACCCGTTCGTCAAGGGCCAGCTCGTGATCCTCTTCAAGGTGCAGTTCCCGGAGAGTGGCGTGCTGTCCGAAAAGCAGCTGTCGACGCTCAAGGCGGTGCTGCCTGCGCCGTCGGCCGTGCAGCATGTCGAGGACGCGGAGGAGTGCTTCCTGTCGGAGTTCGACGCGGAGGCAGCGAAGCAGGAGCAGCAGTCCCGCGAAGCGTACGACTCGGACGAGGAGCGCGGGGGCCAGCGCGTGCAGTGCCAGCAGCAGTAAGCGCTGCTGTGTGCCTGCGCGTTGCGGTGTCGTTGCGTCGGCAGCGGCGATGCCGCTGCGCTGTTTCGTTCGTCGATAGTCGCAAGCGAAGCAGATGAGGTCGACGATGACCCGCACACGCGCATGAACGAGGATGCTGTCGAATGGAAAGGCGAGGCCATACATTAGGCGGAGAGTATGATGAAGAGAGCGAGCGGTGTGGGGCGAGTCCCAACCTTACACGTATGTATGCGAGGCGCCTTCACACTTTAGACCAAAACAGAGAGGATGTTGGAGCTTTGCGATCGCGTGCTTGTAGGAGTCGGGATCACACCTCGTCAGCTGGCGACCCACTTGACACGGTTATCGTTCGAATGGTATGCACACCAGCAAGACCAGAGCTACAAACGCCAATTGGAAACCTCAACTGAACAGCATTTCATTGGTCATCGCACACTGCCAACCCACCAAGAGGAAGACAGCGGCAATAGTCAAAGAGCCCGCGGTCCAGCCGCCGTGAGGCAGGCATCGAGAGCGACTTGCTCGCTCCTTCAAGCTGTCATCACAGTCACCATCCGAAGGCGCTCGCGTGCCGATAGACACGCGCTTACTCGTCAACGGTCTCGTTCTGGAGGCCCTTGAACGACGCCACCTGCACGTGCTGCACGAGCGTGTAGAGCTTCTCCTTGGCGTCCTCGTCGTCGTTGCGCTTGCGCGAGAGGCGCACGCGCACGCGGAACGGCACGTTGCGCACACCCTGGGACCAGATGAACTTGTTCAACTTGGAGTCGATGCGGACGTCCTGGGTCTTCATGGTCACCTGCGCGAACTTGCGGATCTCGCTCATGGCGCGCGACGCCTTCTTCTTGAAGGTGCTGCATTAACGGAGGAGGAAAGTGTCAAGGAAGTCTCCAAGGTGGGAGCTACGGAACAAAGGGTCGGAGTCTGTGGTTGCAGTCGGCCGTTCGATCACACAGCCACACGCATGTATGCACTCGGACAGACAGCCAGCCAAGCAGACAGACACGCAGCCACAGCTTCCAGACGCAGCACACAACACGCAGGATGGATGGTGGGGGTCAAAAAGGATACCGTCCGTGAAGGCGCTTGTGGAGGTTGATGGTGTAGTCGCGGGCGACGACATCCGGGGAGCGCTTGGTGTTGCGAGTCTTGGTTTCCTTGACCATGGTTGCTGCGGAATCGGTTTTGGTGGCGAATGAGGTGCAGCGGCGCGAGCAAGTGCGCTGACCCACGACAACCAGCCATACTCACTCGTGTGGACTACATCATATTTCTAGATTTGCTCGATGATTCGCTGAAAAGAGTTTATTTTAAGCGAATCACGATGCTTGCTGATATTTGTATGAATAGACTGCATTTTTACCAAAACTAACGATATAGATGGCTTCTTTTGGACTTACACTAGCTATTCCCTTAGATACTGGAACGTACTTAAGCTAACCCGCCTATATACTGAACACTACCAAGTCATTTGACCCTTCAAGTCGACAAATGCTAGAAACCCACCAGCTGACTGACACCTCGAAGCATGGCTCTCGCAGACACCGGGGCTTGGCCCCAGCAGAGGAGTGCGCTCGCTCGGATCGATCTATCTCACCACCAAGACGTGCACACAGCGTGGCAACATCCATACAACGCTGCAGGACGAGAAGATCTATAGATGTCAGAACCCAAGGTGCGGCTTGGTCTTGGATCAAGACGTGAACGCGGCATGGAACATCTACCTCAAGAACGCGCACCTGCTCAAGCAACCGCGAGTACCCGCAACAGAAGCCCACGACGACGAGAGATCTCGTGCTGCGACTCGACAACACTGTGGTGGGGTTCGGACCCGTTCTGTGCGAAGGCGCACCACCGCGTAGTGTAGCATCAGCTTGTCGCCCAGGCCGAGTTGACGTAGAACATAACGCTCGTAACACACCGTGGAGCTTTGATGTGTTTGAGACAAGATAGTGGTGGTGTAGCGAAGAGCGAGCAGGTCGGAAGCAAGTTGCAGGCACGAGCGAGTTGCAAGTGCTCGAGTACCTCGGGCTCGCTCGATCTGGCAGTCTCGCCAAGTCTTGGAGGCTCCTACTGTTGGTAGCGCTGGCGTCGGTTAAGTGCGAGATATTCGAGCGATATGCGAATGAGTTTGTCTTTCTATTGGTCTGATCGATACTAGACAAGGCGACTCGAGTCGCCCGCGGATTGCCACGGGTGACTTTGCTCGACCCCGTGCATGCTGAATACCTTGTCAAGCTCGATACAAAAGCCGCAAATTGCTCACGCACTCATTTAGGCTTGCTCAATCGCCAGGAGTGGTCAACGTTGCGATCAAATCGCCGAGTGCGTCGAACTCGGCCAATCTCAGATCGTGGGCTTCCACTCCTGGAACACTAGCTCGACCATGCGGCTGCCAAACACGTCGCGTCATTCGAGCAACAGAGAGAATCCATATTTGCAGTCTACCCACTTCTCACACTTCACGTACCGTGCTTCGGCTGTGCTCGGAGACTGAAAGACCACGTTCGAGCGCATCAGTGATTCAAACTTCTCGTCTTGCAGCAGCAGCCTTGCCGCGCGCTCGCAGCAGTCGCTGCGCTGGAACTCCATTATCACCGACCCGAGGCTATCTTTCCCTGCCTCTTGTGCTTTCTGCTCACGCAAACGAATCGATGGGCGGTCATTGCCGTTTTGACGGATCCAAGGATGCAAACTCCCCCCACATTCGAGTTTGCATACCTGCACAAGTTGCAGCCCTCGCTCGCCGACTTCGTTGCTGAAGAGTGTCTTTGCCTGGCTCGAAGAGAGGCGCATCTGGCAAGTCCGAATGAGCCAGACGTCATCTTCCGCAGCTTTCCCGTCTTCTTTCGCCACCATCGCTGCCACGAACTCGAGCATAAGCTGCTGGTTTGGCTATCCGGGAGTGAAGGGAAATACACTAGTCTCAGCGTCGTCTCTTCTTTATGGCAAGTACCAGTGTATGTCACAACTGATGCACGCACCACAACAAAGCAGACGAACACTACTGGCGCATCATCACTGCGTGCGCAGGATCCGCACGACAGCGGCACCACAAGTTGCGAGAGCTCGACACTCAGTCCGATCGACTCTGCAGTGGTCTCGGGCAGTTTCCACAGCGTCACAACACCGCTGTCGTGATGCTGAATCGCCGGCGCAGTGAGTGGAGAGGCATCGGACGTCATTGGCAGCGGCTTCCAAGCGCCATGGTCTGGCGTGAAGTTGTAGATCTGGACAAATATGCGATTCATGAGACAGCGACAGCCAAGTCAGCGCGCTTTCGACACCATTTTCTCGTTCACAGTCACATCATCTCCACTGCCAGACGTCACGAACCTCACTCCATTTGTTGTTCCAGACGGAGAAGTTGGCGCGGTTGAACTGCTGCTGGAGCGAAAAGTACGTCAGTGGGAAGCACCCGAAGCGCATCCGTGTCGAGCCCTCGATGACCGGCTCTGCGAATGACACCAAGCAAGCAAATCAGTCAGCTTCGTGTGACTGGGAATGAAGAGTTAATATAAAGCGTGAGCAGCTTGCGGATCACCTGTCGCGCTGTACAAGTACACGTCGACATCGGCGCAGTCGCGAGTACGGAACTGCCCGACTGCGCACACGACGACGCACTGCGAGCAGTTGCGGAGGAAGAGACTCGCTTGACAGGGACCGACAAGGATGCGGCAGTTCACGCACGCATCGATCTGCACAGACGTGCAGTTGTCGAGCAGGAAGATGTCGCAGTCCCGGCAGTCTTCGACGATGAATTGCTGGCCGTTGATAGTGCCGGGCAGCCTCGTCAGCACTGACGGCTGCTGGATGTTCGAGAAGATGAAGTCCTCGCGTTTGAGTGACGGGTCTCGCCCGAACGTCATGGTTTTCGCGGAGGTCGGCGCCGCGGCAGCACTGTCGCTCGCGCCGCCTGCGGGAATCGGCACCGGCCCAGCGTGGCAAAGGTTCCCCATCTTCGTTAGCGCGCTTGTTGAAAGAATGAATGGAATGAATGAACGGTAGGAAGGAGTAACGTTGTTCCTTAAATGTCGAGCCGGGGTCTGCGCTTGAGCTTCACCTGGTGGCGGAAGTGAAGGATATTGAGCACCGCGTTCACAGCTCGGTCCCAGAAGTGAGCAGAGCCAACTGCGGTACCGCAGCGCAGGATGTTCCGGTTGTTCATTTGGCAAACCCCTTGACTGGAGCATGACCCACTGCTTTTACTCCAGACAGATCTTCTGCTGTAGCACCAGCGCTTTAGGATCCTCTGGAGGGTGTGGCATGAATCTGGTCAAGAACAAGCACCGGCTTGGGATCGGCGTGGTCGATTTTCAGCCTCCATCAACTTCTAGCGTTGAAGCACAAGCTTCGAGCCAAGTTGACTGCAGCAGCAGCAGCAGCAGCAATGAACGAAAGGTGAGCCAGAGTAGTGTTCACACGGCTGTCCGTACCTACTTCGAGCAGTAGACAGGAAAATGTGGTCTCCAGTTGTCATTGAGTAGTTGAGATCGCGCGGTAGTCCTTCAACAACGGTACATGATCCGTTTGCACACGGCAGTACCGAGAACTGTATGAGCAACTCTCAAACTGAAGCAGGGCTCGAGTTTGGAGGATGTACGTGAAAGACGGAGCATGAAGATTGTAGCGGCAGCAACAGCAGCACCACCGATTTCGATGCGGTAATCTGCGGTGCCGCCATTGGACAAAGTGTATTGTCGCCAAATGCGATGCAATACCTCCACTTACACTAGTGTGTGTGTGTGTGTGTGTGTCTGCTGCCAGGGGGAGGGGCACATGGGGAAGGAAACAGATCACTCGGTGGTGGCATCGTTGGAAGGCAGGGGATGGCTAGCACCTCATCGACTCTGGTTGAACCTGCATCACCCCTGTTTTCCTCACTATCGTTTTTGACAGCAACCTGACCGCCGCGCCAGAGACGATCCACC
Organism: Globisporangium nunn; assembly: GCA_023334075.1. Classification (NCBI taxonomy): domain Eukaryota; phylum Oomycota; class Peronosporomycetes; order Pythiales; family Pythiaceae; genus Globisporangium; species Globisporangium nunn. The sequence continues at coordinate 14,904 of JAASFZ010000176.1, read as the reverse complement.
CCGGCACGTCACTTGATTTGAGTATGCGATTTTTGCGCAGCTGCGCTGGTCTTCCCAGCCTTTCCGGTCATACACTCTCATTCGCTGGAAGAAGCCGAAGGCGCGAAGGCGGGCACAGGAGACACGCGACCACCGCCGACAGTCCTTCAAGACGCCTCACCGTAGTGATTAGCGAGTAGTTGTACCTCACTCCGCCACAGCCGCCAGTCGCCAGCCAGTCGAACACGAGAGAGGATGCCGCTGTCCCCGCCGCACGCGGCGCCCGCCGCCGGTAGCCCCGAGGCCAAGAAGCGAGAGGCGGAGCTGCTGCGCGCGAGTATCGAGCGCTTCGTGGACGGCGTGATGAGCGAGCAGCACTCGCTCGCCGAGCTGCTTAACGAGTCCTTCACTATGGACATGCTCGAGCTGCTCTTCAAGCGCATGACGATCCGCTTGCGCGCCATCCTCTTCGCACGCGAGAAGACGCTCGAGTTCATCCGCGTGGCGCTCGATCCCACGCTCGCGCACCACACGCGCACCATGGCCACGTCCTTCATCGTCGTCGGCGGCGCCGGCAACAGCCTCGTGGCCTGCGCCGACAGCGACCACCGCTGCTCCGCGTTCTGGGACACGATCTTCGACTCGCTGCAGCGCGAGGCTGACGGGCTCTACTCCGAGAGCTCGCTCCGGCAGAAGCGCGCCGAGCGCCGCGCATCCGTTGCCGAGCTTGAGGAGATCATTCGCGTCGAGGTCTCGGACATCGAGACCAACGGTGCGCGCTCGCTCCAGGAAAGCGAGAGCGAGTGCGCTGCTAAGGACCCCAACTGCCCCGCCGTCGACTCAGACCACGAGAGTGATGACGAGGACGACGGCGACCACTGCGCGTCTACGCCGTCGTCTGCGCGCTCGTCCATCGCGAAGGAGTGCGACAGGTCGAACAGCGCGTCTACCACGCCGCGGCCGTCACAATCGACTACGAATAATGGCTCTGTTACCCGCACCAGCAACAGCGGTGATGACACCAACGGTGTCGCAGGCTCGACGTGCGACACGGTGCTACTGCCCGCGATCAGTGAGATGGCAACGTTCGGCATCTTCAGCGCCGACTCGGCGAACTTCGCGTCGCAGATCCTCCGGTACTTCGCCGTGCGTGTGCAAAAGGGAGGGTGCATCCTGCACTACCTCTCGGACCACCCGGGCTACGTAGACCTGCTGCTCTCGAATATTGGCCACGACGACATCCGCACGCTGCTCCTTCACGTGGTGTACTCAGACCACTCGGACGCGGCGATTGAGGCGCTCTTCTCCACCGAAATGATCCACAAGATGATCCAGAAGCAGGTCACATTCGCGCCGCCGCGCACCGTGTTCGAGCGCGACTGCATCGAGAACACGTTCCTGTTGCTGCGCGAGATCATCCACGCGCCGTACCTGACAGCACGCGGAGTCGCGATCTCGGCGAAGACGATCCCGCTCGACAAGGTCACGGGGCAGGACGAGTACGTGTCGATCTGTGGGGCGACGCGCGAGATGGCCAACTCGTCGCTGCGCAAGTATACGTCGCGGAAAGTGCGGCGCATCATCCACCTGTTCATGCAAAACCACCAGAAAGCGCTCGAGCAGCTCTTCGTGCAGACAATCAAGGAACTGACATTCTGGAGCATGCCCATGTCGCCACGGCACCAGCGACAAGGAAGCATGTCGTCGCAGAAGTCGCTGACGCTGCTCTCGCAAGGTCACCCTCGCCCCACGTGCATTGCGATGCTCACGCACCTGTTCGAGCTGACGGAAACAGTGGACTTCACGGACGAGTCGATCCGCGACGTCACTGCGAATAGCTCGCTCACGACTGTCGGGATTGACTGCTTAAACTTTATGTGCTCGACACACCTGATGCGTACGGGGAAGCTGTTCATGAAGAAGAAACTCAAGAACGAGGTCCAGGCGTGCCAAGTGAGCGTGAACTGCATGATGGGGTTGCGCATCACGTCGTTGCGCGAGGAGCAGAACTCGCGCGTGAGCGCCGCGCACACCGGCTTCACCCCGAACCAAGGGAACCAAACGGTGTTTACGCTCGACGAGATTGACGCGGTTAAGAGCAGCGACTGGCACCAATTCGGATTCACGTTGACTGTAAAGAAGAAGAAGAAGACGGCAGAACCGAAGCACTCGGGTTTGTCGGGTGGAATGGGCGTGTACTCCGAGCTGCTGAAATCAAGCCACCACGATGAAGAGGTCGAGTTCGAGACGACTGTGGAGTATTTTGCTGCGACGTCGGAGGAGGAGAAGCAGCAGTGGATCAAGATGCTGGAGGAAGTAATCAGCGGCGACCTGAACGAGCTGGAGATCTTCTGTAGCGACGACTGGCGGAGCAACGTCCGCGAGTACCGCCGTCTGCGCGAGTGCCTCATCACGTGCATGGAGCGCAAGGGTCATGAGCTGATGATCTACTTGAAGCAAGTGGTGGTGCTGGGCTCACGAAAGGCATCTGGATACCATCTATGCCAGGTTGTCAAATGCCTGAGCGCGGCGCTAATGAACGAGTCGAAGCGCCTGGATCGCATGTTCGTCTCGTCGCAAGTGCTCGCGATCCTCATCTCGTGCTACGAGAAGTATCCGATGTGGAACTTGCTGCTCGGCGAGATTACCAAGATCATCGTGTTCTGTTTCGGTGACTTCAAGAGCAAGCGATCTAGAAGATGCCCGATCATCGAGAGACTGTTGCTGTCTGAAGGTCCGAACGCGCGTCTGCTGCCTTTGTTGACGAGAGCATTCGTGGACAAAAAGGATGGCGTGGACGGTTCTGGTCCACTCGCGGGTACAGATGCAATGTCGAACCTGAAGATGCTGGTGGAGTCGATCCGGATGTGCTACAAGAGTCCAAAGACGCGAAGCCAAGAGCGCGTTCGGAGTCTCATTAATGCGTCGCCTGCGTGGCAACGCGTGCTGTCAGCGACGGAGGAGATTGTTGCAAGAAATCCATCTCTCTGCATTACCGCAATTCCGACGCCACCGAACGCGAAGGCTCACAACGGACCGAGAACGGGACTGACAGTCACAGCGCCAACGCAGCCGGCGTTCCAGGAAGACATCATCAACCAGATCAGTCGGCCGAGCTACTCGACCGCGCATGGTTTCGGGTCGTCGTTCCTCTTGGGCGATGGCTGCGCGTTCGGATACCTGTTCAAGGAGCGCCACGGCGGAAAGGACTGGCAGAAGGCGCTTGTGGTGTATGAGTACGTGTCGTACAAGCTCTGGTACTTCTACCCGAGCGAAGTGGACGAGAGCCACCGCATCAAATGGAAGTGGATCGTTCCGCTATCGGTGAAGACAAGGTACACGCACGGCCACGACGAGAGCCACACGTCAGTCGGCCACCACGGGCTGTACATCACGGCGTACGACCACCACCAAACGGAGGGGCAGGCGTCGACGCGCGAGATGCATTTCAGCGTGACGAAGCTGGAAGACCGAGACTTGTGGAAGGATGTGCTGAGCACTGCAGCGTCGACGATCCAGCAGCTGTGCCAAGACTACTCGAACCTGGCGCTGAAGCTCAAGAAGAAACCGGACAAGAAGACACTGAACCACTGTCAGGACCCGTCGTGTAACGCGCCGTTCAAGCTCTTCCGACGGCCGCATTCGTGCAAGCGGTGCGGGAAGTGGATGTGCGCCAAGTGCACAGAGCAGCGGATGGCGATCCCGGAGGTAGGGCTGCTCGCCCCAGTTCGTCACTGCCGCGCGTGTTTCAAAGCTGCTGGCGGGCTGCAGGCAGAGGTGGAGCCCGCGAACTTGTTCCGCATGCCGACGAGTCGGGACCGGGGAAACAGCGGCAGTGCTCCTGTGGTCCACGGCATGAGCACCGACGTTCGCAACTCGCTGTCGAACGCCGAGCTGTACGAGTTGGCGCATGGGATGCTGTCCCCGCGGTCGTTGCTGCTGATGAACCGGCGGATGAACCGCCTCGACTCGATGGACTCGCCGAAGAACTCGTTCGCGATGGACGAGGTGGACGGCGTAGCGGCGGCGGCGCCGAAGGAGCTCTTCCTGAGCGACGAGGAAGGCGGCGGTGGCGGCGGCGGGGGCGGGGGCGATGACGACGACATCTCCCCGTTCCCGTCGCCGGTGTCTCGGCGGAGCCTGTTGCACCCGAAGGAAGACACGCGCGGGTGATGGATGGACGACGCGGACGTGCGTAGATACAGTAGGAACAGAGCGGCGGAAGCATTTTAGCCAGAGAGTATGAGAGAATCAGAAAGTGTGTGTGCGTGTGCGTGAAAGAGGCGTTGGTGGTGGCGATGACGGAGCGGAGGGAGCGTGTTGACTTCAGCGCGCGTTCTCCCTCTCTCTCTACTGCTCCTTGCTGGCGTTAGCGCGCGCCTTGACAGCCGCCTTGTTGCGCTCGTGGCACTTGCGGAAGAGCTCCCACTCGGTCGTGCACGCCGACACGCGGCCGGCGTGCGCCTTCATGCACGCATCCACCAGCTGGTACGCGTCCTCGCAGCCGGAGTTCGCCACCGCTGCGCTGTGGTGCGTCGCGTCGCCGGGCTTGCACGTGAGGCACTCGGTCGCCATCTCGGTTTTGTACGTGCTGCTGCGCTTTTCTGAAGTGACAGTGTGGCCAGATCGCGCTCAAATATCAGATTTGATGCCACAATTGCTCTATTCTATTTCATCATGCATTTGTCCATGTAGCATGTCGAGTCGATCCCCCACAAGTCACCCAACGTGGAAACCACTTGAAGTCTCGCGTCCTCATGCGCACTGCTCGCAAGGTGCTGCGCGTGCTCTGCGCGCTCTCGTTCTGCGGCGGCGCCGCGCTGCTGGCGCTCGGCCTGCACGTGGCGCTCACGGCGCATCTGCACGCGAGCGCGGCGGCGCTGGCGGCACTCGGCGGGTGCGTGCAAGCGCCTGTCCGCTTGAGCTGCTCGAAGCGCCTGACGAACTCACATGCTGGTGGTGGTGGTGGTGGTGGTGGTGATGCAGCGCCGTGCTGGCGCTCTCCGTGCTAGGATTCGTGGGAGCCGGTCGCGAGAAGAGCGGCGCGCTCATGCTGTTCTTCCACCTGCACCTGCTGCTCGCCTCGTGCCTCGTGGTCGCGAGTTACTCCGCCTTCTGCTTCCAGGTGCGGACTCACTCGGCGGCCCCCCATTCTCTTTCGCGGTACCAGCTACTCACACGCGCACGCCTCTACTACCGGAACCATGGCAGGACACGCTCGAGTCGTGGCTCAAGCACCACTGGGGGCTCGACGTGCTCGCCTACCTGCGCGCGCAGCCGTGCTGCGTCTCGTACGAGAGTGCCGTAGCGCACCTCGAGGCCAAGTTCGTGCAGCTCGGCGCCGTCGGCGTCGCATGCCTCGCGCTTGATCTCATGTCGCTTTACTGCGTCGTGCGCATCGTCACCGTGCCGATCGTCATGAAGAGCATGCTCACAGTCGTCAACGCCTTCTTCCTCGTCCTTGGCATCGGTACGGCGGCGGCTTTTTCCTGTAGCGCAGTGTCGTGCTGCGAGCCGTCCTCATTGAGTATGCATCACGCACCGCACTACACACAGGGATCTTCGCGTGCGGGTTGGCGGTCAAGTCGCGAGACGAGATGACCGCCGGACAGGAGTGGATCGGTCCGTGCCAACGCATCTCGTCAACGTATCCAAACTGTTTCACTTTCTCACTGTATGCGCCTTCGCTGCAGCCGTCGTCTTCATCGCGGTCGGCACGCTAACCTTCGCGCTCTCGACACTCGGCGTCATCGGCGCGCGCGCAAAGAGCCGCACGCTACTGCTCATTGTACGTAGCGTTACGTCCCGAAGCTCGACGCCATCCTTTGTGCACTCATCTCTCTCCACCCGCATGCGTTTACAGTACATCCTCGGTATTGGTGCGTGTCTGGTGGCGCTTCTGGTGTGTGCATTCGGCGCCTTCTCGTTCTCGGGGCGCTTGGCGACGACGTATGCCAAGCACACGAGCGAGAACTCGTCGCTGGCGTGCGAGATCGACCTCGTTGGGTGCTCCAACTGCTCGGTCATTCCCGAGAAGGTGGTGGCGTGCTCCGGTGTCACCAAGTCGAGTGATGGTGTCTGGGTTCCGTGCTCGACGAACATGAGCAGCTTGAACTGCCAGCACGGCATGACTGTGCTCAACGCGGAGAAGGACCAAGGTTTCACCGCGAACGATGTGCGTACAGTGCTTGGTGAGAGGAATACCTGATGGCTGGCTGCTTCTGACGACAGCGGACGGTTTCACCTGTGGGTGTAGATCGCTCCGTGTGGCAAGTGTCCCGAGTGGTCCGAACGAGACGTGAATGCGTACTTGCGGAGCACACTCAACCTGCTCGGACTCTTCGCGGCGATTGTGTGCTTCTTCATCGTCGTCGGCTTCGCTGGCGCACTCATCCTGCGACGCAGCCTCGCAGGGTACCAGACGGACTCCATCTAGTAATGCTGTCGAGGTGGATGGAGCTCCGATCACACGCTCTCATCACACAGCAAATCGAAGTCTGAATTCATATCCATTCATCATTCCTACATCCGAGCGAGCGAGCAACTGCTCCGCCGCTTAGGAGTCCCTGTGCCATCCACCAATGCTCACTGTGATCGCATCAGCGCCTCCATCTCATCGCGAGCGGCGAACGCCACTTGAGCCGAGTAGCGCGCAGCGTCTTCGCTGTCCTTCGCGCGCTGCAGCTGCTGCTCCAACTCCGCGTTGCGCTCCTCAAGCGACGCAACTCGGGACTCGTGCGCAAGCGTCAGGCTCTGGAGCTGCTCTTCCGCGAGCTTCTTCTCGCGCACAGCCGTTTCGCACGTGGATCGCAGGGACTCGAGCGTTTCGTTGTGAGACAACGTGAGGGTTGTCAGCCGAGCCTCGAAGGTGTCTGCCAAAGTCTTCGCCTTCACGTCAGCTGCGTTCTGCGAGGCTTCGAGCTCCTCTTTCAGTGCTGCCAGCTCTGCTCGAAGCGCGGCAAAACTGCTCTCCTTCGCAGCGAGCTCATCCTCCGCGGCCTTCAGCTTTTGCTGCAGCGCAAGGTTCTCGCCAGACAGACGCTCCTTCTCCAAGATCACTTCCGACGACACCGCCACCGTCGCTGATGCAGTCGTCACCGAGTTGCGCGGAGTTTGCTCCGAGCGCTCCGATGTCGTGGTCTCCTCGATCGACTTCTTGAGCAAATTATGCGAACTCGAGTGGTGCGACGACACTGACCGCGTGGTAGTGTGCTCGTCTTCTGCCGGTTCCGCGATCTCCACAAGAGCGTTCTCATCGTTCTGAGCCGAGTTGTGCGAGAAGCGATCCGTCTGCGAGCTGTCCACTGGCGCGCTATCAACTGCGTTCAGGAACGCATACAACTTGGAGCTCGCCGCTGGCTTGGACAAAGACACCTCTTCGACCACAAAGAACGGCTGCTCGCTGTCTGTGTGGTCGTGGTGGTCGATGGCGTGATGCTCCACCTCCGCCTCCGTCGTCCTCGGCGCGAGCGATTCGTTGACAACTTCCGTCACGGCTTCCGCAGCTGCGTCGGTCTCGTCATTCGACGCGTCCGAAATGCGCTCCTCGAAATCAGCTTCATCCGCCGATGCTGAGGCGTCCGAGCTCTCGGACAAGCGCTCCTCCACTTCTTCTTCTTTTTCCTGAGCAGCCGGGGCATGCTGAACAATGGACTCGTCGCCTACGAACACGTCGGAACTGTCTTCCACAACCCCCGGCTCGTCGTATCCCGAGTCTTCCGACAGACGCTCGTCGAACTGTTCCTTCGAGACGCACTCTTCATCCGACGAGTTGCTCTCAACGTCAGACTCCGGTTCGATCTCTGCGTTGTCGTTCTCGTCCTCCTGGTTACCAGCAGGGCGTTCGAGTGCTATCTCTGGAGACTTCGAGAGGCGATACGAGTCGGTATCCTCAACAGCAACAGCCGCTTGCGTATCTTCCATATCCAGACTAACCGATTCGCCCGAGTCCGATTCGTTGTCGTCGTCCTCCACGCTTGCTTTAGCACGAGACTCACTCTCCCTCTCAATACGGAACTCTTCGCTGTCGTCGTCGAAATCGCCCGAATCGTCCACTTCCTTTGCAGACCCAACCTCCACCTTGGACGGAGCTGACGTGAGTGGGCTGGCAGGTTCGACCTTGCTTAGGAACGCCGCGAGCTTCGATGCAGCTGCAGGCTTCGGGGAAGGCTCCTTGATGTCCGAGGTGCGCTCTTCAGCATGAGTTGGTGCCTTCACATGAACCGTCGACTCTTCATTCTGAAGCTCTGCTGTTGCTGACGAATCGATCACTGCCTGCTCCTTGACATATTCTTCATCGCGCTCCTGCTCATCGTCTTCAGACGAACTCGAGCTGACCCGCTCTTCATAAGGAGTCTCAGTTACCACTTCAGCACCAACGGCTGCGACCTCGACATCCGAAGACACTTCTGTAGTTTCCTCCTTGGAGTCCACTGTCGACGAAGTCGGTACAAATGTGCTGGCAGGCTCCACTTTGCTCAAGAATGCCGCAAGTTTCGATGCAGGGTTAGTGGTGGAGCTGTTGGAGGTACTGCGACTGATAGATGGCGGCGTCGTGCTGCTCACAAACGCGGCGAACGGTGAACGAGGGACAGCTTCCACCTTGGTCTCCTTCTTCGGGGTCGTTGGGGCTTCCTCGGTCTTGACTGCCACGACTTCATCCAACGAAGCAGCTGGCGCCACAATCTCCACTGTCGGTGCAGGCTGTGCGACTGCGCTGGCCGACGTGCTACGACTGATCGATGGAACGCTGTTCACAAACGCGGCGAACGGTGAACGAGGAACAGCTTCCACCTTGGTCTCCTTCTTCGGGGTCGTTGGGGCTTCGTTGGCCACGGCAGTCACCGTGTCAATCGTCTCCGTAGTCGCAGAGGCAATTTCTGCGTGAAGGGAAGGAGTACTCTCCACGACAACGTCGACATGCTTCACAGGCGGCGGAGTTACCGCGGGAGTGGCTGACGATCCAGCGGCAAACACCGACGGGATCTTGAGTCTCGACGGCTTCTTCGTCAGCACTGGCGGCGACGGGCTCACCGGAACAACTGCTTCAGGTTCATTCTTGGCAAACGGAGACTTGTCGCTCTTGCTGCTCGATGCAGATGTACTGCGCGTGAACGCGGAAGGAATGTTGAGCTTCGACACGGCCTTGTGCAGAGGCACCTCAACCGGTGCAGCAGGTTCCGCTTCGACAATGGCTGGAGTAGACTCGCCTTCGGTGAAGGCGGCAGTCGGCTCAGCAGACACAGCGGCTGCTACTGCAGCAACAGGAGCAAGAGTCGGAGGAGCAGTAGAACTCGCCGAGGATGACGCGGCAAACGCGGACGGGATCTGGAGCTTCCGCGGTGTTGCTTCGTCTCGGGGAGCCGAGGACACTGTAGACGCACTGCTGGTGTCTTGCGTCGTGCTGACGCTGATACTCGTCTTCTCCGCCTTCTTCTCCATGTTGCGCTCAAAGATCGAGGGAATGCGCACGCGCGGCGGAGGCTTTGGCGACGCCGGCGGAGACGACGTCACCGAGCTAAACGACAGGTCGATCGCGTGCTGCTGCTCATCAGGAAACGATTCGCGGCCGCGTGGATCCGACGTGAAGCTGAAGCTCAGACTCGAGCGCGACATGGATGATCGGGGCGAGAATGCGTCGGCCAACGCAGCGCGAGGCGGCTGCACCGTCACTGCGACGTGCTCGTCCTCGTCGAAAGGCTCTACTTCTTCATCGTCGCCCTCTTCGTCTGCATTGTTGTCCTTGCAATTGTTGTCGTCGTCGTCGTCGTCGCTGCTATTGATGTCTGCGACCGGAGCGACAGCAGCAGCTGGAGCTGCAGCAGACGCAAGAACGTTGGACTTCGACGGCACCTTGTTGAGAAACGCGGAGAGCTTGCTGCTCGCCCCCACCGATAGTGGCGCAGAAGTCGGCACCGCCTCCTCCTCCTTCTCGATGGCCGCCTGATTGTCACTGGGCGGCGAGCCGCGGAAGCTCGGCTGCTTGACCGGCGCGGCAGCGACAGCCTTGAGATGCGGTCGGAACTTGCCGCGCAGAGCGACGAGACACGCGGCGACGACTTCGTCATTGCGCTCATCGAGCAGCTGCACGGAGGAGAAGACGAGGTGCGCGTCGAGCGCCGCGCGGCTCCACTTGATGAAGAACTGCACGCGTTCGAGTGAGTGGAAAGTCGTCGTCTGGTGAAGCGAGCGCTGCAAGTTCTTGGGCAGCGCGGCCGCCGGCTCGAGCGCGGAGCTCAGCAGACAGAGCGCGCGGCCGTCACGCAGGAAGTCGCAGAGTGGCGTATCGGCGGGCGGCAAGGCTGGCTGCAGCTCGGCGGCCAGCGCCGCGACCTCCTCGCGCACCCACGCAAGCGCAGAGGCGGCGTCCATTGAAAGCAGTTGGTCGGTCGGTCGGTCGGTCGGTCGGCCGATCGCTTGCGGTTGGTTGAGCGAGCGCGATACTCGAAGCGCGTGCGCGCGAGAGAGAGAGTCAACGAGTGTACGTCCCTCTTTCCGCGAGGACTCTGGCGGAATGTGCGGGTCGTGGCGAGTTGGTGAGTGACGTGGTCTTGCTCTGTTGGTAATGAACGACCAGGTATATCCGGATAAATGTGAAGTATACTAAAATCGACTTCGATTTTGGAGTATGTGTATGACGAAAACACTGGACACAGATTCAGATGAAGAATGGTTTGAACGGATACAGTATACAGAGCGTGTGATGATGCGCGACCTGACGATGTGGCGACTTCACTCTCTCTGCCCTGACCGCTACTCGGTGGGCACACACACACACACACGTTGCACGCTTGTCTTCGTGCACACGAACAGGCTCGATCCAAACTTTCGATCTGGAGCTGCTCATGGACCTTAAGCCAACAAAGAAAGACATGGGGTTCGTGTGTGCGCCCACCTTCCAATCTTGCAGATGCACAGGCCAGAAAGATGCACGCGTGTTCATTATCGATTACTATCTGCTCCGGATCATGCGTGAGGCGCTTGCTCGCTCTGCTGTGCCATTCCTTTGTTTCTCCTCGTGCAAATGTGAGCTGCTGCAGTGCTTCACTCAACCGTGCTGTATACTCAACGTGTGCTTCGATAACCATCCTCGTCCAGCGACCAGTTTCGACAGCTAAGCGCGCGCTGCAGCAACCCCCGCAACACTCGTTCTCGATACCGGTGTACTCCGCTCCCAACTGCACCGTCTCCATCTCCACGTCCATTGCCACGCCCGATTCGATTAACCGCGCACATTCATCAGGTTCGGGTTCCCGAGCGTGAACAGACGCGGCGCAATCGACATCGACATGAGCTCCTGGAAGAGTAGTTTACACGAGTACGGGATGTGTACCTGCGAGATCTGCGTCTTGTTACGGCAGGTGCGGCACTCGAATGTCATCTTGCGCAGGTTCGCGATTGCGATGATTCCGCAGATATCGCACACGTGCACGCGGTACGCGTCCGAGTTGGCAAACAGACGGTCCATGAGGAAGTTAGCTGAGCCGTGCGAGATGAGGCAGTCGCGCTCCATCTCGCCCATTCGCAGCCCGCCTTCGCGCGCACGACCCTCCATCGGCTGCCGAGTCAGCATCGTCACTGGACCGCGGGAGCGAGAGTGGATCTTGTCGTCCACCATATGCTTCAGGCGCTGGTAGAACGTCGGGCCGATGAAGATCTGCGCCGTCAAACGGCGCCCCGTGTGGCCGCTGTACAGCACCTCGTTACCGTGCTTCTGGTAGCCCAGGTTGTGCAGCGTGTCTGCGATCGCCTGCACGGTCACGTCCGTGAACGGAGTCGCGTCACCCTCATCGCCGGTCTGCGACGACACTTTACCGAGCAAACACTCGACAAGATGCCCCACGGTCATACGCGACGGAATGGCGTGAGGGTTCACGATAATGTCCGGCGTGATGCCTTCCACGGTGAACGGCATATCTTCGTGGCGGTACGTCATACCGATCGTACCCTTCTGCCCGTGACGCGACGCGAACTTGTCGCCGATTTGAGGGATACGAATGTTGCGGAACCGCACCTTCGTGAACTTGAAACCTTCCGCGTTCGTCGTCAGCATCACGCTGTCAATAATGCCGTTCTCGTGCGAGCGCAGCGCGGTACTGGCGTCGCGCTTCTGGTGGCGCTGCTCCAGCGACGAGTCTTCTGACGTCGGCAGTGGCGACGTCTTGCCGATAATGATGTCGTTACCACTCACGCGTGTGCCTGGCGCCACGAGACCATCAGCGTCGAGCTTGTGGTAGCTTCCGTGGCGCAAACCGAGACAATTCTCGCGTGAGGGCTTCTCAAACTCTTCGCAGTTGCTTCCACCCGCCCCGCCAGCTCCCATCGGGCTCTTGTTACGCTCCTGGTCCACATAACAGCGGTAGAATGTCGATCGGAAGAGTCCGCGGTCGATCGCACTCTGGTTCATAATCAGCGAGTCTTCCTGGTTGTATCCTGTGTACGACGCAATGCCGACAATCGCATTGATACCCGATGGCAGCTCACGGAAGTGCAGGTACTCCATTGCACGCGTCGTCACCAACGGCTTCTGCGGGTAGTTCAGCACGTTTGCCATCGTGTCCATGCGCGCGCGGAAGTTCGAAGTGTAGATGCCCATAGCTTGCTTGCCCATAGCCGACTGGTACGTGTTACGCGGCGACTGGTTGTGATCCGGGAACGGAATGATACTCGCGCAAATGCCCAAGATCATCGACGGGTGGATTTCGCAATGCGTGTGCACTTGCGAGCCCACGCCCACGTCCTTGGGCTCCATCGCGATCATACACACCTCTTCCTCTTCCGTGTCGATCAGCTCGACCACACCGTCCGTCAGCAGGTTGTGCCACCGGTAGTTGGTCACCTTGTGATTTTGCAGCTTCACGACTTGCTCCTTCTGCAGCAAGAGCTGATTGTCCTCCACAATGAAGAGCGGACGACACACGCGGCCAGCGTCAGTGTAGATGCGTAGCTCCTTGTTCATCAGGTCACGGATCACCGACACTTCGGCGTCAATCTCGACACAGCGACGCAGCGAGCGCAGCGTGCGGATCAGCTCGTTCGGCTCGCGATGCACGCCCACCCAGTTGCCGTTCACGAAGATCTTCGTCGAGTGTGGGATGATCTGCGGCTTGATCTCCTCCAGGTTCTCCGTCGCCCACTCCTCAAGGAACTCGAGAATTGGCGCCTGCGGAGATCCGACCGAGATGTATGCCATCAGCGCCAGGTTCTTCACGAGACCGACAGCCTGGCCCTCTGGGGTCTCAGCAGGACAGATCATGCCCCAATGTGTGTTGTGCAGCTGGCGCGGCTGCGCCTGCTTGCCCTCGCGACCGAGCGGCGTGTTAAGACGACGCAAGTGGGAGAGCGACGACGCGTACGTCAGTCGGTTCAGCACCTGCGAGACGCCCGCCTTCGAAGCCGTCTTCTGCATCCCCCAGTTCCCTGTCGCCAGCGAGTAGCGAAGGCCGTTCGTGATCGTGCGCGAGCGGATCGCCAGCGTCAGGTTGAAGTCCTTGCCGTTGTCCACACACTTCTGCAGGAACGTCTTAACATCCTTCGTGAGCTTCTTAAACAGGATGCGGAAGAGCCCGCCGAGCAGCGGACCAGCGAGGTCCAGGCGCTTGTTGCCGTAGTGGTCACGGTCGTCCTCGCCGATGCGACCGAGCGAGCACATGAGCAACTTGTGGACCACGTAGCCGAGGAAGTAGCCCTTCTTCGTCTCGTTGTGGTCCTCTACACCGACGTGCGGCAGCATTTCCTTCTGCAGAATGTCCTGCGCGTAGCGGATACGGTCCGCCTTGCTCACATTGATCGCGTTACCGCGACGTCCGATGAAGTCGAGCGCAACCTCCTGGTCCTGGATCACAAAGGCTTCCTCCAGCGACGGCTTGAAGCGCTCCATGAGCTCCGCGTCAGAGAAGTCGTAGCAGATGTGCTCGAGAATCTCGCGGTCGGCCACGAAGCCGAGCGCACGGAAGATGATGACGACCGGGATGTCCTGGCGGATGTACGGGATGACGGCGCGAATTTGGTTGCCAGTGATCGCGCTCTTGCCGCCGCTGCGCTGGTACATCTGCACGTACATCGTGCTCGTCGGACGTACGCCGTGCTCGACGTGCGAGCGCGTTTCGCACACCCAGCTGTACTTGGATGCGCCAGTCTTGCGGAAGCAGTAGACGTGGTTGTTGCTCATGCGCTCCTGCGCGATGAGCACCTTCTCACTTCCGTTAATGATGAAGTAGCCCCCCTGGTCGTAGACGCACTCGTTGAGCTCCGTGAGCTCCTTGTCGGTCTTCTTCGTGAGCACGCAGTACTGAGAGCGCAGCATGATGGGCACCATGCCAATGAACTCCTTCGGAGTCTCCACCTGCTCGTACGGGTCCATGTCATCAAGGTTTGCGGGACCGCTCGCGGGCGCCTGGAACTTCTGGCACACGACGTCGACATAGAGCGGTGCGGCGTACGTGAGGTTGCGCAGCCGCGCCTCGTGCGGGAACATGACGGACGTGGAGCCGTCGGCTTCGGTCATCGTAGGCTTCGAGAGGTAGATCTGGCCGAACGAGATGTTGTAGATCGTGTCGATGTTCGCCTTGCTCTGCCCGGGCGCGTATTGCGCCTCCGGGTTGATGCGGATCGACCGCGAGTCGTCCACGAGCTCCTGCATCGTGTTCTGGATGAACTCGTCGAACGAGTCGAGCTGCTGGCGCACGAGTCCTTTCTCCTCGAAGTAACTGCTGATCACGGCCCACGCGTCCTCCTGCGACACGCTCGCACCTGCCTGCAGCCCGAGGCCGCCGCCGTCCATGTGCTGCTCATGCTCCTCCGAGTCGCTCTCGATCGGGTTCTCCCAACCCATTACGTTAGCCGCTTTGGTAGTTTTCGCCCTGCGCCACACAAAGCTAAACCAAAAGTGAGAGTGAATGAGGCGACAGGGGAGGGGGGGGGGGG
>JAASFZ010000175.1:0-27766 GCA_023334075.1 Globisporangium nunn | reverse complement strand
AGCTTGCCAATGCGTGCTCAGTATGTTTCAGAGGCAGGGAACACACGGCGGAAGCTATGCGCGTGGGCTTGTGAATATCGATGGCACTTCCGTCACAACTACGACGAGAGCGCTCCCGATCTGCTCTTCTGATGTCTTCATGACAACTCTGCTGGATGTGGACTCTGTAGCGTAGGGTGCTTAGAAGCACAAGCACACGTCAAACAGCCCGATCACAGCGCCTCGTTACGTTAAGAGGAGCTCGCGGTGTTGGTATCGCGTCGTTCAAGGTCCTGATCACGATTAGAGGAAAGAGGGCAAGCTCGATAAGAACAGCGAGATTAAGAAGGGTTAAATACCCGGAAGAGTTTACTCCACAGGTCGATGACCTTTTGAATGCACATCGCGAGCGTTTTTCTCCACAACCGCAGCGGACTTCACTAAAGTAGGGCCTGCTGCATCTTCTACGAAAGCAGGGCTTTACCGGCGTCTCTTTCTCATCACTCTGCGATGCGTAGCTGATTGTTTAATCACGAGGTCACCTGCTTTTTTTGGTTTAGTTGACTCCGATAATGCTTGTCAGAACAATGGGTTATTCCAGACCTTTTTGGTAGTCAAATTTGCCTAGACATGTACCCACTGATCCACCCACCACCTCTCCCAAGAACGCGTGAGTGGCTCTACTAGTGCGAGGGAGCTGACGCGAGCAACCCAGTCTACAGAGTAGACAACCCAGCCGTCGTAACAGAGCGCAGCACTCCCCCCCCTCCTTCTCCAAGCGGTCATCATGGTGCTCGACCTGGCCACCGAGCCGCTCAAGATCATCTTCATGCTCGCGAACGACATGCTCGAGTGCACCGAGATCTGCACTATGGTGCACGAACGCCTGGTGTTTATCCACGAGAAGCTGTCGACGATGGAGAAGAAGGGGACGCTGCCGAGAGAGATCCTCATCGTCCGCTATCGCTCGCTCGTGCTCAAGTACAAGGCGTTCCTGGAGAAGCACACGAGGCGACCGTGGGTCTACCGTCTTGTCGCCAGCAAGCACATAATCAAAAAGGTGGGCGGGTTCCAGGACAGCATCACGACGCTCATGATGGCGCTCAGCATGTGCGACATGGAGGCGGCGGCGGACGAGCGCGTGAAGATGCAGGCGTTCCGTGAGCAGCAGGAGCGCTTGATTATGAATCAGCTCACAGACGACGCAACAATCGTGGCGGAGGTGAGCGACGAGGGCGAGCAGGTCGAGGCGCTGAGTGTGCTGGTGCACGAGCTCAAGTCGGCAGAAGACGAGAGGTCGTTGGCTGCCACCAGTAGCAGCAGTAGCAGCGATGACAGCACCACAGCAACTACCGCTGATCGTCAGGTGCTCGCGACGGCGCTCAACAAAGTGATGCGGCAGTCGAGGGTGTCCGTGGGCGCCATTCCCGACTGGTTCCTCGCGCCGCACAACGTCGAGTACGAGAAGCGCGCGTTCGCCGGCGGGTCGTTCGGACTCGTGCACCGCGGCCGCATGAACTTCATGGACGTCGTGGTCAAGTGCCTGCGCGTGGATATGCGCAACAACGCGAGGATAATGAAGCAGTTCCGCGAGGAAGCGACACTCTGGTTCAGCTTCCGGCACCGCCACGTGCTTATGATGTACGGCGCGTGCGACGTATCGTCACCGCCGTTCATCGTGTGCGAGTACGCGGCACGCGGCAACCTGGCCGACTACGTGAGCAAGGAATGCAATCGCGGCGCGACGGTGCAGCTGCTGCGCGAAGCGGCGTCAGGACTCGCGTACCTGCACGCGCACCGCGTGGTGCACGCGGACCTCAAGTGCGACAACATCCTCGTGGCGTCGGACGGCACGGCCAAGGTCGCGGACTTCAGCTTCAGCTACGTGCGTACGCTGCAGTCGAAGGCGATGACTGGTGCGGGTATGGGAGGCGGCCGTGGTAGTGGCAGTCACAACATGAACGAAGTTGAAGACGCAAAGAAAGAGGCTGGTGCCATGCGCTGGCGCGCGCCAGAGTGCCTCATGGGTCGCAGCCCGACGTCTGCATCCGACGTGTACTCGTTCGGCATGTGCATCCTCGAGGCCGTGACGCACTACGTGCCATGGGGGTTCTCGGTCGACGACGACACGGTGCGGTTCTTGGTCACCTCGGGCAAGCTGCCGGAGAAGCCGGCCCGGATGTCGGATCATCTCTGGGATCTCGTGGAGCGCATGTGCAGTTTCGACCCGGAGGACCGTCCGACACTGGAGGATGTGATGTCGGAGCTTGGCGTGATGTCTGCTGCTGACGTTGGTGTTATCGAGACCGAGTCCGTGCCCAATTCGATCAGTATCGGTCATGTCACGAGAGGTTCTGCTGCGCCCAGAATCGGAGCGTCGATCAACAGCGACACAATAACGTCATCAGCACCGAAGCGTGACTCGACACCGATCACTCCGTCCGAGTTCCAGCGGCTCATTGCTGCGTGTCGAACGGGGGATTTGAATGCAGTAAGAAGTATCATGGATACCCACGCGAACGCGCTGCGAGAGCATTCACCAGACAACAAGAATGACCATCCTCTCCTTCTGGCGAGCAGAAATGGCCATCTCGAGATCGTGAAGCTGCTGGTGAACCACGCAGCAGATCTCGAAACTACTGATTCTTCTGGTTGGACCTCGTTGCAGCTAGCGTCGTATTACGGCCACATTGAAGTGGTATCTGCGCTGATCAAGAGCAACGCGAACGTGGGAGTCAAGAACAACAGCGGCGCGACTGCGCTCTACATTGCCTGTGAGAAAGGCCACGCCAAAGTAGTGTCCGAGTTGATCAGGCACAACGCAAACTTGGAAGAGGCTGAGGGAGCCGGCTGGACCCCCCTCATTATCGCGGCATTCTATGGCCATCTCGCTGCGATGTCCGAGCTGATCAACAACGGCGTCAACATGGAGGGTAGAAACCGCAACCAGGCGACTGCACTCTACATTGCTGCCGAGAAAGGTCGCGTTGAAGTGGTATCGGAGCTGATCAGGCACAATGCGAACATAGAAGCGAGGGATATCAACGGCTGGACGCCTCTGATCATCGCAACATACTATGGGCATCTTTCGGTGGTGTCCGAGTTGATCAAGTGCAAGGCGAACGTGGAAGCCAAGAATGACAACGGCATGACCGCGCTTCACATTGCTGCCGAGAACGGTCGCATTGACGTGGTTATCGAGTTGAGGAAGCATGGCGCAAGTCCCATTGCTATGGACATGAGCGCCAGGACCCCAATTGCCCTTGCTGTCCAGAATGGCCACAACGCTGTTGTTGCGGAATTGACGAAGTGAGTGGCGGTCTCAGAACGGACGACTTGTACTGCGTCAAGGTGTGTGTCTTCGAGTGTCGCTGCAAGGAATGACTTCGGCGTCAGAGAACTGGAGAGCTGGCAAGCGCGAATGTGACCGTGTTCGTTCGATTCAAGACAGCACCGATTTTTGGTCTCCAATGCCAGTGGAATGTGATGTTGCGTTTGCTTCGTGGGGTGATGATGTGTCCCAATTTCAAGCTGTGGAGATGCATCCCGATTCTGTTGAACAAGTGTTGAGTTCGCTTGTGAAGATGGTTCGATGTGCTTTCTGGCACCTGGCAGCCGTGCACCACGATCACAAGGCCAAGAAGCTGTAGCACGAAGCTCAGCTTTCTCACTAGGAGCATAACAAACCCCAACGTGGTCGGTCAACTTCCGAGGTTGACCCACCACATTATGCAAATCACGGACATTCATTCATGCCAAGTATGATAATGGATAGTGACGAAAGCAAGGGTTCAAACGACCTGGATTTCATCACTATCCACCTCATGCTGAGACATGGCTTCGTGGTGCTAGTTACTTCACATTCTTCTGCACTGGCTCCTCCTGTTCGCGCGCCTTCATGGTGTTACTTCACGCGCACCCACACCTTCCTTTTCCTGCTCAGCTGGTGATTGATTATTCCAGCGCTGTTGCTGCTTCCTCCCACGCATCAGCAGCGCCTCCGCGCGCGTGTCCGTCCGTCCGTCTGTCCCTCGTCGCTGTCTTCCGCGCGCGCTTCCATCACCTGCTGAAATAGCGCAAACTGCCGCCGCTCTGAAGTAACAAGTAACGCCGGCCTCGACATCAGCACCGTTTCCCAGAATGCCACCTGGTGGTCGCCGCGCGCCGCCGCCGGTTGCAGCCGACCTCCGCGACTCCACACGCTCGTCCGACGGCGTCATCGAGCGCTTGCCCCTTCCGCTCTCGGCTGTGCGCTCGCCTGTGCCGCCACGCCGCGGTCCACCGCCGCCGCCGCCGCCTGCAATCGAGCGCTCGGGTGCGTCGTCAGCCTCGTCGACGTCATCGTCTGCTGGCGCGCCATCCTTCCAGCCGCCTCCGCCGCACGCGCGCGGAGGCAAAGGCGGCGCGTTTCCCTTCTCCATGGCTGACGCGAGCGTCCGCAACAAGCCGACTCACCAGCCGCAGCACCAGCCGCCGATCGGCGCGAATGGAGCGGCCAACGGCGGCAACTACCAGTCGATGCACACGCCGATCGAGTCCGCCAAGGCGAAGGTGCCAAGCAGCGCGCCAGCGTCCGACGTGCAGTCCCAGCGCGTGGATGACTCGTCCGAGGACAGCTACGACAATGGCAGCTACCTCTCGGAGAAACTCGGCGCTGGCGGCGGCGCCGGCGTCGGTCCCAACGGCGACGGCGCCGGCTGGTTCCACGCTAAGATCCAGGTCGACAACGCCATCCAATGGTCCAACAACTACAAGATCCAGCTCACAATGTTTCTCATGCTCGTGGGCGGCGCGGCGATCACCATCGTGTATGCCAACAACAAGTCCGAGACGTCGGTAGGCGTGATCTGCGGCAGCATCATCACCATGATCTCGTGTACGTCGGTCGCGTACACGTTCCTCACGCGTCCGACATGGCGCAAACACCCGAACCCGATCATCTTCTTCCGCAGTCTCTGTGACATCGGCCTCGTGTCCGTGCTGCTCATCACCGAGCTCTACAAGTGGGGCACGGGCAAGTCCAGGTCGCCACTCGGGTCTGCCTCATGCACGGCGACAGCAGGGCTCACGCAGTTCTTCCTCTGGAGCTCTGAGAGTTGGTTCTTCGTCATGGCGATCGACATGCTCTTCTCGCTGCAGAGTCCTTTCACGGACTACAAGCGCAACGTGCGGCGGTATCACCTCTTCGTGTGGCTCACAGGTGCGGGCGGCGGATGGTACACGCAGCGTATAACGTGGATGATGCACCTGCTGACGATGTGCTGCTGTTGTATCGTAGCTCTCTTGACGGCGATCGTACTGATGTCAATCCCGGACTTTGCCGGCGAGTCCGAGTTCGACTACTGCTGGACGAACAGCAAGA
This sequence comes from Globisporangium nunn, assembly GCA_023334075.1. NCBI lineage: Eukaryota > Oomycota > Peronosporomycetes > Pythiales > Pythiaceae > Globisporangium > Globisporangium nunn. The sequence goes on along the minus strand of JAASFZ010000175.1, from coordinate 22,425 downwards.
GCAAACTGGGCAAAGAAGACGTGGATCCAGAGAAGAAGAACTACCTGTGGAAGTTCAACTTCCAGTACGTGACTTGATGGGACCTGATTGACTTTTGCGAGAGTGTTTATGATGCTGACCCGCCACTTGTGTGTTTGTTTCGGTGCCCAGGTCGTGGCTGCTGTTCTACATCTGGTTGATCCTTTTCTGGGTCTACGCTATCACGTGCGTTTGCTGCTTTTGCGTGATGCGAGGCTGTTGATGCTGATGCGTTTATCTGACACTGTCGTCTCGTCGCGTTCGACACTCAGGGTCATCTACTGGGCGTACAAGCGGTTGAACTCGGGTCTATCGGAGACGCTCCGCATGCGTCTGCGTGTGCTGCACTCCGTGACGATGTGAGTGCCGGTGACTTTTCCGTTCGAAACTGTGTATGTGTGTATGTGAAGGTCTTGTTTTTCTGACACCTTGTTACTCGCAACTACCAGCTACGTGATCGCAATCATCATCTATTGGGCGATCACGTTCTTCATCTACGTGCCGTACCTGATTCAGACGAAGAAGACACCGGAGATCAAGCAGATGATGAACTTCATGATCACATGCAAGGGCTACTTCGACTTTGCGGTTTGGTTCCAGATGAACAACGTCCGCGACAGGTTAGTCAGTGGTGGTGCAGAAAGTTACGAGGACATGCGTACGTGGCAGGAGTGCTGACGCGTGTGGCTGCTTGCTTTCTTGTACCAACTCGCAGCAACGTGGAGAAAGGCGATGTCAAGAAGAAGGACATCGATGTCGACGTCGACCTGAGCCCTCAAGTGAACCTCGCGCTGCGCTGCGAAGTCCTCTACTATACGACGACCGGTATCATCCAGGCGGTGCGCGATGTCCAACACCTTCCTCCGGGTGCGAACCAGCAGGAGCTGTACTTGCAGCCGCAGGGGATGGACGAGAACCGCGCGTCGCTCGGGGTGGACGAGTACATGATTCGCACGCGTCCGAAGGCGGCGCTGAGCAAAGGCACGCTGTTCATCGACTACTGCCCCCATACGTTCCAGACGATCCGCGAGCACTTTGGCGTGGATACGAACCAGTACATCGAGAGCTTGAGTCGCACGACGAAGGTTCGTGGGTTCGCTTTCCTGGTGGATGTACCGATTGAGAGAGTGATACAGTCGTCCTAACATATGCGGTGCATTCGTTTTCACCAGGAACGGCTGAGTGAGGGCGCGAGTGGTGCTTTCATGTTCTTCTCGCACGACCAGCAGCTGATCGTGAAGAGTATGAGCGACGAAGAGTCTGCATTCCTGCGCTCGATCGCGCCCGAGTACGCGTCGTTCTTGCTCACGAACCCGGACAGTCTGCTGACGCGCTTCTACGGCTGCCACGCGATCCGGCTGTACGGCAAGACGTTCAACTTCGTCGTGATGGCGAACTTGTTCAGCACGGACAAGATTATCCACCGGCGCTACGATATCAAAGGGTCGTGGGTGAACCGGAGCGCGAAGCACCCGTCGAAGGGCAAGCGCGTAACGTGCCGGCACTGCAACGCCAAGTTCGTGTTTGGATCTGCGGACGCGGAGAACTGCCCCGCTCAAGTCGGTCGCCACGAGCCGAACGTGGTGCTTAAGGACAACGACCTGACAGCGAGAGTGCGTCTGGACCCGAAGGTTGCCGAGGAGCTGTACGACCAGCTGGTGAAGGACGCCAACTTCTTGTCTCGCCTCGGGATCATGGACTACTCGCTCCTGCTCGGAGTGCACAACGTTGAGTACATGGTGAACCCGGACCTCGAGGAGGAGACGGAGACTGGGCTTCCGTTCAGTGATGGGCTCAACAAGAGAAGTCCGTCGACGCAAACGGATTTGATCCACCGCGGCGGCGGTGGCGGTAGGGGCCGTGTGTCGAACCCGAACGTGCACGGTTCTCAGAACAAGCCGCAGCGCACGGGCTTGCCGCGGCTCGGGACGGGCACTCGCCGCGCGAACACGGTGGTCGGACCATCGGTGTACTACTTCGGCTTGATCGACATCCTGCAGCAGTGGACGATCGACAAGAAGCTCGAGCGCTTTGCGAAGACGAAGCTGCTAGGGAAGGACTCGGACGGTCTCTCAGCACTGCCGCCGACCGCGTACTGCGACCGCTTCAAGCGCAAGATGGGGGAGATTCTGTCTGTTGCCGTCCGAGACGAGTACGCCGATTTGTACGCGCAGAGTAGACGGAGCGACAGCGAGCGGCGCTTCATGTAATCGGTCCGTGGTGGCGTATTCCGGCATCCGATGGTACAGCACCAGTAAATGCTCCAGGAAGTTGGTTGGTGGATCAAGGCCACTCCCAATGCGAATGATGTCGATCAAGTGATTGAATGCCTCGATAGTCTGTTGCAGTGTATCGGCGCTGCATCCAAGAAGTGAAAGTACATTGGAGTATGACTGAATGCAGTCAGGTCTTTGTTATCGGCAACAGATTTGAGCATGGTTGGCACTCGCACGGGGATTATGACACTCTTGTGGGGGAAAAAGGCGTACCTTTCGAAACGAAAGCAGAAAAAATGCACCGAGAGACGCGAAGGGCGGTGGGTGATGTCGTCGACGTCGACGGCGACGGCGACGGGGACAAGCAGCGCGCGTTCGTGCGTTGGAAGCGGGAGAAAGATCGCGCGCGTGCGTCGCGAGCCGAGCGTGAGCGGAACGCGCCACTGAAACAGCCAGCGCTGCCGACCATGCGACGCGGGACGGCGGCGCCGCTCTTCGTCGCCCGCCACGAGCGGCTCTTCGACGCGGACCCGGAGGAGGATGAGCTCGTGCGCATGATCATGGAGAAGGAGCGTGCAGAAAACGAAGCGGTGCCGATGAAGAGCGCCTTCTATTCACCCGTGCGGCCAGCGGACGCGGAAGAACGAGACTGCGGATCGGCGGAGGTCTTCGGACACGCGCCGTTCCGCGCGCGCCGAGGAGCTGCGGACAGACACAAACAGCAGAGCGGGCAGCGAAACGACATGGCGAGTAACCAGGTCGACGACCATGAGCCGATGGCCTTCCGGGCTCAGAAAGAGACGGAGGACCCGTGGGAGCAGTTCGTCTCTGGGACGAGCAGCGACAGCGCTGCCGCGTCTCTGTGTCAAAAGCCGTCGTCCCCGAGGAACATTTTTCGAGAAGAGATCTCGCTCTCTCGCGAAGACCCGGCGCCCGCTGCCTCGGCAGAGTCTGCTCCACGTGAGGTCGACGGAAGGTCGCAGCACTCGCACTCGCAGCAGCAACAGCACCCATCAAGCACCAAATACTCGAACGTGTCGATCCCGAACGTGTCGTACACGCCGCCCATGTCCCCTGTTGCCGGCTCGTCTCGCTGGCAGCAGGCAGGCGGGCGGCCGCGACAGACTGCTTCTGGCGACAAGAATCCGAAAGGCAGCTGCCATACCCGTCGCACCAGCGAGCAGCTCGACCTTGGCCACAGTCCGGCGGCGTTCCCGCTCTGGAGCGTCGTGTTCCTCGTGGGCTGCATTGTGCTGGGCCTGAGTGGCTTCTTCGTCGAAGACGTGCTGGACTGGGCGGGGAAGCTCTCCTCGCGTGCAGCAGCAATCTCACTGACGAAAGACGAGCAGAAGCAGATGCACGCGCGACTCGAGCAGCTGCAGTCAGAGATCCACGGCTTCCGCCACACGGCGTCGGAGATCGGGACACACTCGCATCGCGTGTTTGAGGAAGTGAAGGCGCACCTGGACCGCATGCGGAGCGAGCGTGAGAAGCACCAAGAGGCGATCGCACGCGAGATGAACGACCTGCGCTCGTCCATGCTGCAGATGATGGGCGACATGGTGGAGCAGGAGCGCGGGCTCATTCGTTCGCGTCTGCAGCAGATGGCGGCGGCCAATGCTGAGATTCGCGACAACTTGGGAGATCGGGTGGTTCGCAACGCTGATGCGCACACCCGCGACAAGCTGGCGGACGCAGTGAATGAGAGCAACGTGAAGACTCAAGCCAACGACCCAAAAGCGGAAGGCGTGGGTTCATCATCTGAGTCTGTTAGAACTGCTACCGAGGAAGCTGCGCAGCCTAATGCTGTGCCAGCGTCCACCGATAGGAACGCGACGAAGACCAAGTCTTTTCCTCCCTCTCCACATGCAGGGAGGCTGAGCAGAGGCGAGAGCATGATGCTCTTGTCGTGGGAGCTGCTGACGCTGCTGGCGGCGATGAGCGTCCTCGGTGGCTTCGTCGGGCTCCGCGTGCGCAACATCAACCGGAGGAAGCGATGGTTCGACCAGCGTCGAGAGCGCCGCAATCTCCAAGCGGAGCTGGCGCGGGAGCGCGGCGAGCGGATTGGAGATTTCGACGAGTACGAGGACGAGGAAGAAGGGGAAGATGTGAGCGATGGACTGAGCGAGCTGACGGAGTCCGCGTACGACGATGATGGCGACGACGATGTGGTAGGCGCTGATGAAACGAACAGCGAAGCTACCGCAGGGGACGATGAGGAGGAGGAGGACTGGGACGATAGCGCCACGGAGAGCGGCATCGAGACTGTGTCGCTGATGCGACGCGTGTCAGAGGACACGCCCGCTAGTAGCCACGGCCAAGAGCGCCGCGTGCGACTGCGTGTTTCGAGCAGTGACGCTGGTGACGACGACGACACTAGTGTTGGCACGCTGCGCAGCAAGAAGGCTGAGGTGAGTTTGTCGTGTGATGGTGTGTATTAGAGAGCATTTCGATAGCTCCTTTTCAGCACTAACCATGCGTTGGGTGTGCGATGCGGTCAGAGCTACACGTTCGTGCGAGACGACTTGGAGCAGTCCCCATCATCACGACGGCGCAGTCCACGCCTGCAGCAGCGTCAGCGTCGTCGCTGATCATCATTTGATTGGGATGGGCGACGCTTTCGTTGTTGAATCTCTCATAGAGACACCAAGATGTAAAGTATAAAGAGGAGAGATGACGTCTTGATGTGTAGGTACACTTTTGCCGTCATTCCCAAACTTGCCAACTCCGAGATGATGCTGCGGGTTATGCGCCGCCAGTCGAAGCTGCTGCAGCGCCGTGTGCTGTCGACGTCGAGCGCCAGCGCGGACTCAGCCAAGCACCTTTTCTTCACCACGCGTGCGTATATTGCAGTGGTGTGATAGTAAGAAGGAGGACGAGAAGGCAGTCGACTGAGCGCGACACATGCTGCTCAACAGGCGACCAAATCGCTGGTCGGGAGGTGGTGGAGGAGATCGGCATGGTCTCCGCGGCAGCCGTGCGTTCCAAGTCGGTGGTGAGCGACATGTACGTGGCACTCGCCGGGCTCTTCGGAGGTACGTCTACATAGTGCTGCTGCTGGTAATGAGTGAGTGCCTGCTGCTATAGAAGGTGCCGCCACTGACGTGTGCTCTCAACGGCGGCCGGCCATTACCAGGTGAGGCAATTTCGTACACGGCGCTGCTGAACGAGACGATGGAGGAGGCGGCGCACCGCATGCAGTTCGCTGCGCAGTCGCAGGGTGCCACCGCGGTCGTGAACGTGCGCTTCGACTCTAACACGACAATGAACCGCTTCGTGTTCGGCCTGCACTGTTCCGTGCTCTGCTACGGCACGGCAGTGCGCTGTCGCCCAGTGCCGATCCTCGGCGCCGCCGCTAAAGACACCATCGCTGCCGCGGAGGCGGTGGTGGCCTCGCAGTAGACTCGGAAGGCTGCATGTGGTCGCAGAAGTAGAATGAATCGTTGCTGTTCGTCACCTGAATGCTCTCCTGATGTGGCCAGCGCTTTGCTGGTGTTACTGTTGCTGCTGCGTGCTCTCAATTTCCTGTTTCTTCGTGGGCGCGATCGCTACCGTGTGCGCCACTAGTGCGACGCTACTAGCTTGGTAGAGAGGATTCTCGAGCTCACTGACATCGGAGGCTCGTGCACGATCGCTCGCAATGGACTTGCGTGTAGCCTTCTTGAAGCCGCCGCCAAAGAGCTGTCGACCGCCTCCCTCCTCGCTTTGCAAGAAGATATCGCGCTGCAGCCTCCCAAGTGAGCTCTCGCTCTCCTCCACTTGGTTGTGCTTCGTCAGCGGCACTGTTCGCAGTGGAGCGATCACTGCGCCACGAAGGTCTTTCGGCGGCAATGGTGAGGTGTCTCCTGGAGCTGCTGCGTACTGCTTCTCAGTCTTGTCGAGTTGCAACGTCGCGAGGAAGCTGGGTCGCTTGACGTTCTTGGCACGGTCGATCATCACTTGCTTCTGCTCCTGGCGGAACGCGAGCAACTGCTGTCGAGTGAGCAACTCGGTGTGCCGCTTCTCCTGAACACGCTCGTGAAGCTGCTGCTGCTCAATCTCGTGCAGCTCGCGTAGCGCTGTGAGCGACGAGATAGTTTGAGCGTTTGTGCTGTCCTCGGATCCATCAGTCTGCTCGTGGCGAATGTCTATTGCTGAGTCCGAGTCTGCGATGATATCGATATCTACACCCAGATCCACTCGCGACACCTGCTTTGAACGTTGAAGCGAAGCTGGTGCCATCCGAAGCACTTGTTTCGTGAGCTGTTGCTGCTCAAGTAACAGTGCGTGCATCTCGTCCAATCGACTCGCTCGACGCTCGCTCTGACGCTTCATCGCGCGCTGGTGAATCTGTTTTGCCTCTTGCGTGGAGAGCAACGGGATGCGCGTCGATTGTCCAGCGACGTCGAGAAACGGCACAACTTTGTCGGCGCGCTCGTAGCTGTGGCAGTCCTTGGCTCGAAGATCACCAGCAGGGCTGAGCGCGAAGTCTTCGTCATCGCCGCCAAAAGTGACTTTATCGCGTCGAAGCCTCGGTTCTCGATCTCCAACCTCTTCCGCTTGCTCTGCAGCGCGATTCTCGAGCACTTGACGCAGCACGAGGTCCTTGTGACCTTGCAGCACGCTCGTTGGCGTCGAACTTGCTCCCGACCAGTTTCCTTTGCTTTCGTTCGCACCATCATCTCGAGCCAAGAGCGTTTGCTGCAAGACACGCCGGGCCTCCTCCTCTCTTGCACGCGGATGTGTCTTTGGAGAGAAGAGCTCGACTCGATTACCAGCAGCTTTTGGTGGTGCGTGGCCGCGATCTCGGGCAACTCTTCTGGTACTGCTGCTTCTGCTGCTGTTGCCAGAGATTGATCGAGAAGTTGCCGGTGTTGTGTGTGCCTTCGGAGCGTAGAGACTCGCGCGCGCGCCTAGCAGGAACGCGAGCGGGACGTGGTCGTTCTCTATTGGCTCCGCCATCTCCGCCGCGTCGAGATTGGTCGGTCAAAGCTCTGCTTTGCAACTGCCATTTTGCGCAGAGGTGCAAGCGAACAGGCACCTACATACACCACCTCGGCACCTCGATCGACCGAGTCAAGTCGGGGAGCCATACATTATGGGCTGCTGCCGCCGCGGAGGAACCGAAGCTGAGCAGGGCGAAGGGGGCGCGAAGGTTGCGAAGAACGGACTCGTGCCTAGTAGTCAGCGCAAGTACGAAGCGTCTCGCGCGATGGCGCTACGTGGTGAGAGAAGACCGACTGTCTTGCGTGATGCTAACGTATGCACTCGTGGGCTCAGATGCCGTGACGTGCCTTGCTGTTTCCTCTTCCTGGTCTACTGGATCGGAATGGTAGGCAGCTCGCTCGACTTTACATCGAGAGACTTCAAACTCTCATTTTCCAGCTTCGTGTACGCTTGGATGTAGGTCGTCGTCGCGATTCTTGCGGTGCAAACAGGCAAGCCGCTCAGCTTGATCTACGGCAAGGACTACAATGGCGACGTGTGTGGGGACAGTGGCAACCTCACAGAGCGCAAGTTCACAGCGTATCCGCGCTTGGATGAAGATCTTCTCGAGGCTACTGCCGCCGGAATCGAAGTTGCCAACATAAAGTTCTTCGGAGTATGCGTGTCGGTGTGTCCACATGCAGGTGCTCGGGTGTGCACATACGACAACTCGAGCTGCTGGCTCCAAGCGCAAGATACTTCTGCGATTCTCTTCCGATGCATTCCTATTGCCTCGCAGAACGAGACGGTGCTCTCCGAGGAGTGCATCGATCCAGTCGGTGCTGATCCAGCTTGCACGAACGCCAAGTTTCTTAAACGTCAGTGCGCAGTTGTGTGCCACACGAAGCGCGTGCAGAAAGCAGTGTGGGAAGTCGAAGCCACGACCTCGAACCCGCTCGTGGAACAACTTCAAGGTGGACTGCAAGTGCTCGGGCGGTTCCTCAACGACATGAACGCAGCCAAGTGGCTCATTTTGGTTGTTGGTGGTGTCGGTGCGATGCTACTGGGCGTGATCTGGCTACTCGTATTGCAGTTCTTTGCTGGCTGTATGGTCTGGCTCACGTGCGTGCTAGTATTGGCCGGACTCGTGCTCATGGGGCTCTTCTGCTCGTTTCGCTCGGGGATCATCGGTGAAGATGAGCTCAGCGGACTCTCGTTCCTCGCGGAAGCTGGAGTTAACACGACAGAGACGGCAGCTCTGACTGCCGCGGCGACCGACAGCTCGACCCAGTTGCAATTCAAAGTCGCGGCGTACGTTGTGTGGGCGCTCTCTGGCATTGTCCTGCTGCTTCTCGTCGCGATGCGCAAGCGCATTCATATCGCGATCGCGATCATCCGCGAGAGCTCAAAAGCGATCAAGACGCTTCCATTGTTGCTGTTCTGGCCGATGGTGCCAACGATCTTCTTCATCGTGCTCGTCGTGTACAGCGTCGCGATCGCCGCGTACTTGCTCAGCTCGGACGACCTCACATCGGTCGTGAACGACTCGGCCGCGAGTTTCGCACAGATCACCAATATGACAACCTACAGCAACAGCAGCGCCGCATCCATGGTGCAGAGCACATCAGCTAAGAAAACGCAGCAGATCCTGCTCGGGTTCCATGTCTTTGGGTTCCTCTGGACGAATCAATTGCTGCAAGCGATCTCGATCTGCGTGCTCGCAGGCTCTGTCGCGCAGTTTTACTGGACAGCTCCAAACGAGCACGGCAAACGTAAGCTTGAATCCCGGTTCCCGATTGCTCGTGCCGTGCGCAACACACTGCGGTACTCGCTCGGTTCGCTCTGCTTCGGTTCGTTCGTCATCGCGTTTGTGCAGTTCCTGCGCCTCGTGCTCGAGTACATCAGCCACAAGTACGAGTCATCTCCATCACCTTGAGTTGGTACACCAATGTGAAGATTTTCAGGGTTACCCTTTGGCTAACGTATTTGTTTCAATACTGCAGCACCAAGCAACTCCAAGAGAAGAACCGGATCGTGAAGGTGGCGTTCTTGGTGGTCCGCTGCTGCCTCTGGTGCTTCGAAAAGTGCCTCAAATTTCTCTCGAAGAACGCATACATTGTCATCGCGATGCAGGGCTCGTCATTCTGTGCCGCGTCATTCGAGTCGTTCAAAATCCTCTTCAAGAACGTCGCGCGCGTCGCCGTCGTCAATTCGATCAGCTTCTTCCTGCTCTTCCTCGTCAAGATCACCATAACACTCGCAGTTGGCGCGATCGTGTTTGCCATGCTCTCGTCTGTTGCGACCGCCAATGCTGTCACAGAGAAGCTTGCGATTCTTAGCGGACCCGTGACATCTCCCATGGCGCCTGTACTCGCAACGTGTGTGCTCGGATGGCTCGTGGCATCAGCGTTCGCGAATGTGTACGACACCGCAATCGACACGATTCTGCTCTGTTTCTGTGAAGATACTGACAAGAACGGTGAGACTGCAAGTGAGTTCATGAGCAAAGAGCTGCGCAGTATCATGGGCGGCAGTGGTGTGAATCGCAGAGCGATCCGATTTGGAGCTGGGAATGAAGCACCGACATCGCCTGAGACGAAAGAACCAGGCGCAGGTGCTTCCAACAAAGTGCATGTGGACACGGAGATCTAAGCGAGTGAGCTAAGACATGCATCTGTCCCAACGGGAGCGGTTGGGAGGGTCAGCTTCTTCTTATCGCTGATACGTAGACCAATACATCTACGAAAGCAGAGAGAGCGTGACTGCGCGCCAATGGCGGGGTTGCTTCTCGCTGCGCCGGTTCTGCGAATACGCGCACACGACCGTCTTCTTTTGCCACGTTTGTGCGTGAAGTATCTTCTCGTCCAGCAATCGCTGCGCTCTCGCTTCTCGTGCTTTCTTCGCCTTGAGACGATCCTCCTCCTGCTTTCGCTCGAGCCACGCCTCGTAGGCCGAGCTGCGAGAGTCCTAGATGACATAAGTTGGAAGTAGCAAGAGGTAAGTGCTCGCGTGAGAGCGATCCTGTCAATTTCTACAAAGTAAGAGTGCACGTCAAACCTGTGTAGTCTTCCTGTAGTCCGCGGTGTGGGGAAGAAGTGGCACGAATCCGCTCGTAGACTTTATGGCTGCTTTGGCTTTGGTCTCATCACGTTCCTCGCGCTTCTTCCTGATTGACCACTCGATGAACGTCGGTCGCCGAGGTTCAGCAGGCAGCTAGTACGCATACCACAGCATACACAAACAATAGAGAATCAAGCAGCAGCAGCCAGGAAATGAGCCAGCAGCGACATCATCAGCTTCAAGGTTTCTTGCGCCACAGCACCTCAGAGCGCATGATATTGTTGTATGCGCGCTTGACCCGCTCAGATCGAGCCTTTATGCGCTGCAACTTCTCCTTTGCGGCTTCCTTCCGCTGCGCATCCACTTGCGCTCTCGCTCGCTGCGCCTCTCGCCAAGCTTTCGCGTCTTCGCGCTGTCGGTGTTTGATCTCTTTCCGCTCCTTCTCCTTCGCGAGGCGCTCGCGCTGCGCCTCCTCTCGCTGCGCTGCGGCCTTCGCGACGACAGCTACTCGGCGTTTTCGCTCTTCCTTGCGCTTGTTCTTGAGCCATTTGGCAAACGGGATCTGCTTGTCAATCTGTTTGTGCCACACAAGAGCATTCGGAGAGTGAGTTTGCGGATCATCGCAACCGAGCAGAACGCAGAGGCCGAGCGAGCCGCACCTTGAGCAATTGCTTCCGGTGTGCTTGCTCCGGGTCGAGCGTCTCTCGCCAGTGCCACTCCGCTGCCGCCACCGCTGCCGCCGCCGTCGTCGTCGTCGTTGTCATGAGGTGGTTGATGAGCTGTTGCTGACAAGCAAAATGTAGCCATTCGTACTTTAGATCGAGCAACCTTGTCTAAAAACAATACATTTGTAACAACATGATGCTGTAAGAAAGTAATTACGTCTTTTCAAACATTCTCTTTTCCCGCGTACTTTGATGAAGTAAAATGCTCGCTAAATCGTACTTGAGCGAATAGACCATCCTTCCTGGCCGCTCATTCGCAAAGAACCGGCCAACCAACAAGCGCGCCCCGCAGGTAATCGGCCAATGGCCGCCGCGCGCTGACCTCGGCAGCCGCTTCAACCTCTTTTGCGTCACTGCCGACGCCTGTGTCTCGATGTCTCGATGGCCTGCGGTCGGTCGGTCACCAAGCACCAGCACCGCCGCTCGGCATAGCGATGCGCGACGCAGTGCGTGGGAGTACGCGCGGAAACGCAGCAGGAGCCTGACTCGACGTATTGTGTGTATGTGTGGGGGATGTGGTCGGTACTGAACAGCACCAGAAACCAACAAGTAGAACAGCATGGCAAGCGAGGACGGCGCCCCAAGCAGCATGCACGTGCAGATGCAGCTGCAGAACCAGCGCGCGCAGATGCAGCAGCAGCAGCTGCAGCTGCACGCGTTCTGGCAGGCGCAGATCCAGGAGATCGCGCAGGTCGACCCGAACGCCTTCGACTTCAAGACGCACCAGCTCCCGCTCGCGCGCATCAAGAAGATCATGAAGACCGACGAGGACGTGCGAGTGCGTACTGCGTGCGCAGGAATATCTAGACGGCTGTATGCGAGTGTGTAGCTAGCTAACCGTCCACTTCCCTTCACTCCCAGATGATCAGCGCGGAGGCGCCCGTGCTCTTCGCTAAGGCATGCGAGATGTTCATCCTGGAACTGAGCTTGCGCGCGTGGATCCACACAGAGGAAAACAAGCGCCGCACCCTGCAGCGCAACGACATCGCGATGGCGATCACCAAGACCGACGTCTTCGACTTCCTCATCGACATCGTCCCGCGCGACGACATCAAGCCCACGAAGAAGGCGCCAGCCGAGTCTCAGGCGGTCTACCAGCAGCAGCTGCAGCAGCAGCAGGCAGCCATGTTCCAGCAGCTCCTGCAGCAGCAGACGCAGACCGGCAACACGGCGGGCGTACCGTGGCCGAACCCGCAGGTGCAGCAGCAGATGCTGCAGCAGTACCAGCAGAGGATGGCGGCGATGCAGCAGGTGCAAGGCGGGCTCCCGAGCTTGCCGTCCTCAGGCAGCGACACCGGCGGCTCGGGTGCAGCGAGCGCGAATGGGGGGTCGGACCAGCTCAGCCTCAACCAGCGCAGCGTTGACGTATGATCGCGGCAACGCTCTGGTATTCTACGAAGAACGTTTTTGGTTGTCGTCTTCGCGAGGTTTCGCGGGCAGAGCGCGTGTGGTTAATACCACGAGATGAAGCGCAGCGATATGGAAGGAGGACGACATATGACCGACCATCCGCGTGCGTGACGGCGGAGGGACAACAACGCGCACGCATGGAGGCGATGGAGCAAGCGAGCGACGGCGGAAATTCTAAACGCTAAGGTGATATTGTATTGCTCAATCCGTGTTCCGTGCCATCCGTGCCCATGAGCTGCTGGGATGCATCGTCGATTCCTTTGTCGACGAGCATCACGATTCCGAACAAGTTCTGGTTTGCGAGGCGAGGCGAACGAAGAGCAGCAAATGTCGGAGAAGCGAACGCATTTCTATAGACCACATGCAGACGAAGGCTGCCTCCCTGCCTCGCGCACTCTATCGAGGCAGCACCTCCGCGTCCTTCTTCTTATCCTGGAGCTTGATGATCTGATAGCTACCCACGCCTCCGACCTGCTCATTAGGCAAATGCACCACGAAAGTCAGCATGAGGAGCGTTGGTGAACGCCCCGGGAAACGTGACAGAGCAGCTGCTACGCACTGCGAGGACCATGCCCGCGACTGATTGCACGGTGACTGCGTTGCCGAAGTAGAAGACCGCGCTCAGAATGATCACGACGCGCTTCATCGTGCTCATGATGGAGAACGTGAGCTCCGACACCTCGCCGAGCACCAGCGACGCACAGAAGCTGCCCACGAAGTGCATCAGGCTGCAGAGCAGCACAGTCACGTAGGGGAAGCTGTACGCCGGGTCCGTCGGCGGGAATTTGTCGCTGTTCGCCGACGAGTTGAACACCACGAGCGGCGCGTTAATCGCGAACGACAGGAACGCGCTGTAGAAGTGGAGCTGATAGTATGCAGCGAAGACACGAGCGAGTGTTAGTGCGCGCTGCTAAGCTCAGCACCAAAAGTGATCACTCCCAATTAGCACAGCGACGTACGTTGATGCTGTCGATCACGATGCCGTTTCGGAGCAGGAACTTGGCGTACATGCTCTGCATCACGCCGATGAGCGCTGAAGTGACCGCGAAGATCGCACCACCAAGTGCGAGATCCTGGATCACGAACATACAGAGACACAAGAAACACACGTCAGTGGTCTTCTATGCAGTGAATGATGCACGACGAACGGCCCGAGCGAGAACAACAACGCACGTTCATGCCCATTTCCGACACGGACGCGAGAATGACGCCGAGAACGATCGGGACAAGCGACATGTACGTCGCGAGCGTGAACTTGGAGCGGTAGATGAGGTACGCGAGGATCACGTTGAAGAACGGCTGCGACGCCTGTAGAAGAGCGGACGGACATACAGGAGCCACACTGTCAGTAACTTGTGGCAACGCTAACTCATCAGCGCACAAAGTTCGCACTTTGCACGTGTGCGCGATGGCGACCGGCACGGCGTCGTAGCTCCAGTAGGTAAGCACTTTCGCCACCACGGAGCACAGGCTCAGCGGCATGATCCACAGGAGGCTGATACGACACACAAGAGTGAGTCGATCTGATCGGATCACCGCCAAGCGGCCGTCCGCCAACACATTGAGACATCCGCACCTCTTGAACGAGATGCTCTGCATGCGCCACGAGGTCGCGCTGCCTCGTGCGTTCGGGAACGTCAGCACGGCGACTACACACGCACGAGCGCACATTCCAGGTGAACCTCCTGCTCCCAAGTGCCACAAGAGACGTCGCCTCTTTCCCGCACACACAACGCCAAAGCGGCAAACGCACAGTCGCAGATGACGCTGATGAAGAGGTGCGAGAGCGTGAGCATCTCGGCCGACACGTGGTGGTGCTTGATCAGCACCTTGTTGGTGAATGTCGCGGACGCCGAGAAGCAGTACCACGTCACGAGGTGGATCGCCGTCTGCGCACGCCGGCCGTTCGTCAGCAGCAGCTTCTCTGCGGCATTTCCGTACGAGCAGCACAGTACGCACCAGCAGGCTCTTGCTCAGCCGCGGCCGCTGCGCCTCGTGGCCCTTGCGCGGGTAGTAGGCGTCGTCCGCCGCCTTCATCTTGTACGCCTGCTGCGCGAACACCGAGGAGGACGACGAGCCGCCGCCGCCACCACGCCGCAGGAGGGTGCTCAGCAGCCCCGAGCCGGCGATGAGCGAGTGCACCGCCTGCGTGGCCTCCCCCACGAGCATCGAGCGAGCGAGCGAGCAGAAGTGGCGGGAGGAGGAGGAGGTGCTGCTTGGCGAGCTCGGAGACAGCCGGAGTCAAAGCAGCAACTGTGCTGATTTCGGTCTATTTACGGAATTTCCGAGCGCTCCGCATCGCTTCTGGCGATTCCCAAACCAAAGGATAGCATGACGCGGTGGGACAATGATCCCACAAAACAAGGCACTAAATATACCGGACCAAGTAAAGAATAGCGCCAACTCTGACGAGTGGGTGCAACGCCATCGCCCGAGATTCACGGTACTTGGCTTTCGCATTGCGGCATGCACGCGAGGCGATGACCAGCATCATTTCCCTCGCGCCTGCACTGCGAAGCTATACATCGCGCGGTCGTCACTCGCAAGCTGGCACGCGATTGAGGACACGATCAAAAGGAAACAAGGTGTCGCTGAAGACACAGATAGAGCGACAGGGGCGTTTTCGATCTCTCTTGTCTTCAGTATGTCCCGAATGGATTTTTGCTTCGTTGAAAATGCTCATAATATTGAGCATAAGCTTTTGTTATTAATCGGCTCATTTTTGGTAGGATGTATTCTGAAACTGTAAGAGATTCGCTAAAATGGATGTAAGATTCACCCAGATTCTGGCTAGTTTTGACATTTTTCGAACCCACTCTTCAGAATATCAGCTTAACATCAAAAGTGGCAAACTTAGCACTTGCAGACATAATCAACGTAGTCGAACTCGCAGCACACTGCTCTGAACGAGCTAGCACGCACGTACGTGTAATGCTGTAAACATTGCTCTACCCTTGCTCTATTTGCATTAAGCAAGCGCAACTTGTTACAGAAACATTCATGTCCAGCATTCGCACCGAAAGTCAGGTTGTAAGCTTACGCCGAAGTGTGACGTTTATGATGGATTTACAAAACAGTTTGAAATACATCTTATGAGAAGTGTTATAATGATGCATATGTGTAGTTTTGAAATGCTCATTTTAGTGTTTAAAAGATCTCCCCGTTTGTTGATCTGTTACTGCTGTCGTCGATAACTGACCGCTGTCGCACTAGCATGCATTTTAGCATTTGGATGTTAGGATGTTTCCTTTGTCGTGAAGGGGCATGTCTTGATGTATGATTTCGGTCAGTGAAACCGTCATTTGTACTCTAAAACCAGCAGGTATTTTCTTCTGCATCCACTTATTGAATCCCTTTTTGAAATATTGGATTGTTTCTGTAAACCATTTCTCCGTAATTCGCCGCAACCTTTCCGTTTCTCATTTGAGTTTGATCTATTTTTGGATATCCTACGTTGCATATGGAGCATCTCGTCGAGTGAAAGATTTCAAATCAGAATACCATAAAAATGTTGTAATCGTGGTTCATTCTATCTCAGCGCCCAAACCAAGACGTGCCCAATTGTGTGATGCTTTTACCCAGCCTGATTATTACGAAATCCGGATGCGGTGCTCGAGGGGTTAAGCCGGGTTATTCCATTTCTACGAACGAGCCAAATTTGCATTCCTGGTTTCTCGGCAAGCGCGCTGGCGGCCGCGTCCCCCTCCTCCACCGCCGCGGAGCCGACCGTTAAACCTCTCGTTCCTTCCGCACAGCCCGCAGCGTCCATCACCACGACCACCACGCAGCCAGACGCCGAAGAGCCGCTCGCCGGCGGTGCCGCCTCCGCCGCCGCGCTAGCGGTTCCGCCGCCGGTGCCGCGCGCGCCGGCCAAGCGTATCCTCGTGGCTGGCGGCGCGGGCTTCATCGGGATCCACCTGTGCGCACGGCTCTTGGCCCAGGGCCACGAGGTGATTTGCCTTGACAACCTTTTCACGAGCCAGAAGCTCGGTGTGCAGCAGCTGCAGCAGCGCTTCGGTGACGCGCTCGAGTTCGTGCGCCATGACGTGACGCTGCCGTACTACTGCGAGGTGGATGAGGTGTACAACCTCGCGTGCCCGGCGTCGCCTGTGCACTATCAGTACAACGCGATTAAGACCACCAAAGTGTCGTTCCTCGGCGCGCTGCACCTGCTCGGGCTTGCCAAGCGCGTCAAAGCACGCATCTTCCAGGCGTCCACGAGCGAGGTGTACGGCGACCCGGAGGTGTCCCCGCAGCGCGAGGGCTACCTCGGCGCCGTCGACTGCACAGGCGTGCGCGCGTGCTATGACGAGGGCAAGCGCGTGGCCGAGACGCTCTTCTTTGAGTACTACCGCATGCATGGTGTCGACATCCGCGTCGCGCGCATCTTCAACACGTACGGCCCGGGTATGCACCCATATGACGGCCGCGTCGTGAGCAACTTCATCATGCAGGCGCTCGCCGACGAGGACATCACGATCTACGGCGCCGGCTCGCAGACACGCTCCTTCTGCTTCGTCGACGACCTCGTGGACGCCATCGTGCGCTTCATGGACTGCGCCACGTGCGTCGGGCCGCTCAACCTCGGCAACCCGCACGAGATGACGATTCTCGAGCTCGCGCACATGATCATCCGCCTCACGGGCTCCAAGAGCCGCCTCGTGTTTCACAGCCTCCCGAACAACGACCCGAAGCTGCGCCGCCCCGACATCTCGCTCGCAAAGTACGCGCGCGGCGAGTGTGGTAATGATGAGTGCGGTGGGTGTAGAGTGTGGCGCTGACCTGTTTTACGGCCGTATATCGTGTAGAGAGCACCTGGACTGGACCCCGCGCGTGGATATCGAAGAAGGGCTCAAGCGCACAATCGAGTACTTCCGCACACTAGACCTCTCCAAGTACAAGCGGCCGACGAACCACACAGCGCACCGAAGTAGCGACCTCATCAACCAGACGGCGGCGACCGAGAGCTCCTAGTTCCTAGTAAGTAGCACGGTTCGAGCACTCGCTCGTTCGTTTGCACCGGCAGCAGCAACTCTCACACAAAAATCAGCCTTCGTGTACGACCACTACCTTCGCGATCCACTCTCTCTTTCTCGTAGGCCAGCCAAGCCATCTATCGCACGCGCTCGCCCCCGACACCGAGCACGACACACCCGCCAGCACGCATCACGCGAAAGCCTATTACTGATCGCAGCGCGCGCTCGTTACCACACTGCGTGCTGCTGCTCACGCGTGCTCGTCGCCCCTGTGGTGCGCTGTGCTGCCTTGCGAGGAGGCGCCCAAGCAAGCAAGCAAGCAGGCGCGCGGCGGCTGTCACTACACCACCTATCTCTTCTTCGTGTGTTTACCCTCGGGCTGATCACTGAACTCGACGTGCTCGCCTTCCAATCCCCTCCTGACGATGCCTCTTCGTTGCCCATGCGGGGGTTGCGCGCGGGAAGAGCCGTTTATGCGCCGTAGCTGTCATCGAGACGCTCTCCATTCGCCTCGGCCTCCTCCTCCTTCTGCTTGCGGACCTTGCGGATGGCTTCGACGCCCTCGCCCGAGCCAAACTTGGCGCCGGGGAACTTGACCACGATCGCGCTCATGTTGTCGCGGCTACCAAAGGGTGCGAGCGCGCCAGCAGCAAGGAAGCAGGTATCATCGGTCAGATCGCTGCTTTTAGCATACTGCGAATGACCAGACACACATTGCTAACAGACACCGCGTACCTCCCCTCGATCAGGCTGTGGTCCATGATCTCCTCAGCGATGAGCCCCAAGTTCGTCTCGCCGTCCAGCATGAGCTTGCGCACGAATTCGCAGATGCCGTCGTTCGTCATCACGTCCCAGATGCCGTCGCACGCGAGCAGCAGGAACTCCTCCGTGCCGTCGATCTTCTCGATCGTGATGTCCGGCTCCGGCGACACCTGCTGCTGGGTCGGCGGCAGGTCGGAGCGCTGCTTATATGTGAAATCGCCTAGTGCGCGCGACACCTGTGCACGCGCATCCCCACAAGCGCATTAGCACCGCTTTTCGAACGCGCAGACTCTCTCACACACACATGCGGCAATGCAAGGCACGCACCGCGAGGTCGCCGTTCACGCGGTTGCCGCGCACCATCCCGCCCGCGCTCTCGATGCGCTTGCGCTCGCCTTCCTGCATATGCATTGAAGGATCATATCAGTACCATCGCATCGCTTTGTCTGGTGATTGCTGCGCGCAGCAAGGACGGAGCGCACATTCATGGGCTTGTGATCGAACGACATGGGCACGGTCTTCGCGGCCTTCGCCAGCACGCTCCGCGAGTCGCCTGCCGCATCATCAGAAGCGTCATCCCGTAATGATCAGCACCATTATCAGCATAATCAGCCGCAGCACCAGAAGGTCGCAAATGGCGGAAAAGATCGCGTTGCGACGCGTCACGCGACGCACGCACCAGCGTTGGCGACGATGATGTGGGTGGGCGTGATGACGGCGGCGATAGCCGTGCAGCCGCTCTGGTCCGAGCCGTTCTGCACCTCCGGGTAGGAGCGGATCTCTTCGTCGATCGTGAGGAAGGTCTCGCGCAGCGCGTCGCCGATCTCCGCGGGCGTCGGCGTGTGGCCGCCCTCGGTGAAGTACTTGCGCGCCTCGAAGACGTCGACAAGCACGGGCGGGAGCAGATCTTTGGAAATCTGCGCCGACTTGGGGCCGCCATGGCCGTCGAACACCGCGAAGATGGCCACGCCCGGCGGGAAGCCCTCGGGCGTCAGCGCTGTCACGTGCGCATCCTCCATACTCGTACGCCAGCCCTGCATGGCGGAGACGCCGAACGCGAGCGCCGTGTTGGAGCCAGTCTCCGTCTCCTTCGTGGTGATCGGCGACGTGAGAAAGTTGCCCATGGTGACGAGCGGCAGACGCGCGAACGAGGGCGGTGGGAAGGAACGGCGGCGGCGGTGGTGGCGGTGTTGTGCGGGGGGCCGCGCAAGATGATTTGTACGGACAGCTGTTGCACCAGAGATCTAGATAGTGAAGAAACCAGGAGCTCCTAGTTGGGTTCAGCAGGATCTGGGAAAGTTCCGAAAATGTGATGTACACCATTTACCTTCTTCGATACAAACCGGAGGATTACATTGCCTCCCTCGCGGTAGTGACTGGTCCGTACTGACTACAAGAGCGGCAACTTGCAAGGTGCTGCGACTGCCACGTCAACATGATGGTTGCTCAGCACCAAGTAAGCAGACAATGACGCGCTGCGACGCGCCGCGCCGCGCATAAGCTTCAAGAGAACGACGGTCGTCGCCGACACGTGTGCGTCCACAATCGTTCTTCTTCTTCTTCTTTAGTGCGAGCGGATCGTGTAGTACAGTAGCACGAACACGAAGACGACGAAGCCCACGAGGTAGAGCATGTGCTTGCTCCCGCCTTGCTCCATCATCGCGCCGAGTCGCTTCATCGTACCGCCGAGCAGCCCCTCCGTGTTCTCAAAGTCCTTGCTCTGCAGCAGCACCCAGCCCATTGCAACAAGTAGGGATATCACGTTCACATCCATATGCACCCTTTTTGGTCAGCTCTCGCCTCCAGCGAACGCCAAGCGTCAAGCCTCGTGCAGCCACCCACCATTCCATCGAGGTACTTGTTCTGGCTCACGACCTCCGAGTGGATGCTCGTCGAGAGCTGTGCGCGCATGCCATGGCCAGCCACCGTACACGGCGTCAGTTCTCACTCTGCGCACCTTCTTACACCAGCTACTGACAGACGCACCTGCTTGAGCTGGCTGATCTGCAGCGACAAGTGGCTAATCTGCTCGTCGTTCTGCTCCTCGAGCAGTCGCTTGGCTTGTTCGCCGCTGTTACCGGCGCCGCCGACCTACGCGCCGTCAGCCAGGTGAACCAGTGGGCAGCTAGTTAGTCACCTTCGCTCGCCACGTTCGCCTCCCTTCGTGCTTTCTACCATCCAAAGCAGCAGCAAAACGCACCGACGCGCCCGCGAAGAGCGCGTCTCGAGCGGAGGACGACGCGCGATTGTTGTTCATGCGGTTGTACATGCGGCAGCGGTGGAAAGCGGCAGGTGCTGGCGCTGGAGCTGGCGCTGGAGCTGGCGCTGGAGCTGCTCGCGGCTTCTTCGAGCTGGGAGCTGTTTGGTACCAAAATGAATAAAGAATGAAAGCTTAGTGGGGGGACTTCAAAAATAGGCGGCCCGGCGTGGACCACACCGAGTATCTTATGTGAAGCGTCATGTTGGCGACACACTTGGCTACACCCCAGCACTAGAACACGCATATCTGCCACCGGCTGACGACATCGCCACCGAGTCGACAATGGACCTGCTGGGCAAGTGGAAGCATCGGCGGCCGCTCTCCGACGCAGTGGACCTGGAGATGCTCGGGCCGGAGCTGCTCGAGAGCCGCCACCACGGACTCTCGATTGACCACATGGACGGCAGCAGCCGCAAGAGCTCCAAGACGCCGGTTCGTGCTGCAAAGCTCGCAAGATCCAGTTCACGCGCCTCACTCACACGGATATGCTGCTGGCTGCTAGGTGCTGCTGATCGACAAGAAGGGAGTCGCGACGCTCCAAGAAATGCGCCGCGCCGACATCCTCAAGATGACTCACGAGGCAGCGCGCACGTGCTCGCCTCCTTTGACTTCGATGGGTACCAACTCTGCTGACAGCACCGACGGTAGCAGCAGCAAGACGAGTTCATTCCGCCTGCCAGAGACGCCAATGCCGGCCAGAAGAGAGAACCGACGCTCGTTCACAGCTACCCACGGCGGATCTGGTGGAGGAGCTCCTGTGCGTGGCGATACTGAGAGCTGCTACCCTCTCTGAGTTCTGCATACTAACATGTATCCCACCTACGCACAACCAGCTTGTACACATGCGCGACTTGAGAAAGCTCGACGCCACCTTCTCCGAGACGAATGAGCCTTGCATTGCTGTCCGCAAGCAGGCGATTCTCATCAACGCTGGTATGGCCATGGCTTGTTTGAACTCCTCCTTTTGTCGTAAGCTAACACCGCACAGATCCGCTCCGAACGATCATCATGCGCGATGCGTGCATCGTGTTCATTCCCGACGGACCCGACAGCCTGATCTCGATCATGAAGGACAAGTTCAAGGAGCTGATGGCTGAGAAAGAGTCCGATGCGACACCGTTCGAGTTCAGGTGTGTCTGTGGTTCTTCGTGCTGCCTACTGAGCCACCGCAGATACGAACCTGCAATGCTGACGGAGTCGGATATGCATGTTTAATACCTTCTCCTACAGAGCGCTCGAAGCAGTACTCTTTACGTTGTGCAAGTACGTCAATCTCCGAGCTGCGTTACAGAATGTTCGATCAATACCTCAGCTTTTTGTCGACACAGATTGTTGCTTGCGGAGTGCAAGAACACGTTTCCACCCATCATGAAGACGCTCGAGAAGCTTGTAAACTCTCCAATCACGACCAGAGAACTCGAGACGCTACGGAGTCTCAAGAACGCTATGAACGACTTTGTCGCCCAGGTGCGTTCGTTCGTCGCCACCGACAGAATTTCAATCAGGACTGCAGCCATAACTTCGGCCATTGCTGACGACTCTGGCAGGTTGAAGGCATTCGTCAAGCGCTGATGGGCGTCTTGGACAATGAAGAAGACATGCGCCAGCTCTACTTGACATCGGTAAGATCAGGGTGGTGTAACTGTTCTGAGATCGGGGTTATGCTATTGACGCTTATTGCACCACCAACAGTTCGGAGCTCATCCAGAGATGGTCACAGTAGCGGCAGCTACATTCGATCCGGAGGTTGCTGAAGTGATCTTGGAGTCCTATCTTCAGGTGGGCTTGCTTGCTTTGCAGCGAGTTAGCTTTGCCTGGACACTGCCCGAGTCTTGTCGAGTCCTGACAAGCGTGCACACGCAGGAGGTAGACACGATCCGCACGAAAGCCAAACTCCTCGAGAACCGCATCCACAACACTGAGAGTCTCGTCATGCTCAAACTCGACGCTACGCGGAACCATCTCCTCGCAGTCGACGTGCTCTTCGGACTCATCACCGTAAGCCTCACACTCGGGATGTACATCACTGCCGGGTTCGGCATGAACCTGCGGTCCGGGCTTGAAGAGACCCCGGGCGTCTTCGCTTCGATATT
>JAASFZ010000174.1:0-27862 GCA_023334075.1 Globisporangium nunn | reverse complement strand
TCTGCTGAGCTCGTGTGTGGGTGCGTGCGTTGTGTTGTGCTGTGTTCCTGATCGCTTGGTGCATTCTGCGGTGGCGCTGCGTACTCACAACGACGCTCTTTCCGTGCGAATCCCGACTCTACAACCTCCACATATCTGCCGCCGTTCCTGGTCAATCAGTCAGTCTTTGCGTAGTCAATACTGATTAGTAGCTTCTGCAATCGAGTAGCCTTCGTGTCGGTGTCGATGGTGGTGAAGCTTTTGGATGGTCTGCTGCTGCTACTGTGTCGGTGGCGGCGGCTAGTCGAGGTAGTAAAGTTGGCTTGCGTGGAAGCGAGCAGATAGGCGAGTGCAGGCTGAGCCTGTGCAGCCCCGTCTTCAATCGCCCACCTCAACGCTGATTCACTGTGTGTCACGAAAGCCTTTGAGCCAATCACAGCCGCGGGCGCTACGTTATAAAGTCTCAATCAAGCTCTCAAAACAATCTATACAGTGTATTAAGTAGAACCGTCCTATCCAAGCCTCAATACATAGACATTCCAGTCATATCCTGTCGCGTGAATGAGGAAATATCATACATGAAGTACCTTTGCACCACCAGATCCAGAGCTCCCCTGCTCATTCCAGCGAAAAGCTCACTTGGAAATCGGATCCGTCGCACAGGGTTCAAAGGTGTCGGTGCAGACCGTCACGTAGGACAAGTACTAGTAACACCATGCGACTGAGCCCACGGGAAGAAGACCACATGCTGCTGCACGCGGCGGGCGTGCTAGCGCAGAAGCGGCTCGCGCGTGGCCTGCGTCTCAACTACACGGAGGCTGTCGCGCTGCTCGCCACACAGGCACGTCACCATCGCCAGCTGCGTGTTTCGATCTTTGTATGCGCGACTGACGAGCTCTCTCTCTCTCTCTCTCTCTCTCGCATACACACACAGGTGCTAGAGCTGATCCGGGATGGCTGCTCGGTCGCCGAGCTTATGACGAGCGGCGCGCAGATGCTCGGGAAGTACGTCTTCTGCTGCTGCCACTGCAGCAGTTCCTGCTAGTGTGTATGTGCTGCGCATTAACCCACAGCTACTGATTGCACTCGACAGACGCCAGGTGATGGACGGCGTCGCGGAAATGCTGGACGAGGTGCAGGTGGAGGGCACGTTCCCGGACGGCACCAAGCTCGTGACGATCCACCATCCGATCACGCGCCTCGACGGGGACCTCTCACTTGCGCTCTACGGCTCCTTCCTCCCGGTGCCGTCGCTCGACAAGTTCGCACCGCCTGCTACTGCACCGTCCGCAACCTTAGCACTCGCTGTGCGCGTGCCCGGCGAGGTAATCACCCCGGACGAAGACCTGGTGCTCAACGCGGGCCGCGAGGCGCGTGCGCTACAGATCACGAACCTCACGGACCGGCCGATCCAGGTCGGCAGCCACTACCACCTCATCGAGGCGAACCCGTTCCTGGAGATGGATCGCAAGCTCGCGTACGGCCACCGCCTCAACATCCCGTCGGGCACCGCGGTGCGCTTCGAGCCGGGCGACCAGAAGACGGTCTCGATCGTGCCGATCGGCGGTAGGCAGGTGATCACGGGCGGTAACAATCTCGCGACCGGCAAGGTCGACGCCGCGAAGGCGGACGAGTTCGTCGCGCGTGCGGTGGCGCAGGGCTTCCACCACAAGCCGCTCGACGCGGCGCTGCTGCCGGCGAACGCGCGGCTGCCCGCGTTCAACGTCTGCAAGATGCCGCGCAGCGTGTACGCGCAGACGTTTGGCCCGACGACGGGCGACGTTGTGCGGCTCGGCAACACGGAGCTCTTCGTGGCGGTGGAGAAGGACCTGACAATGTACGGCGACGAGTGCAAGTTCGGCGGCGGCAAGGTGCTGCGCGAGGGGATGGGGCAGGCCACGGGTGTCGGCTCGGCTGGCGTGCTCGACACGATCATCACGAACGCGCTCATTGTGGACTACACAGGCATCTACAAAGCGGACATCGGGCTTAAAGACGGGCTGATTGCGGCCATTGGTAAGGGCGGCAACCCGGACGTGATGGACGGCGTGACGCCCAACATGGTGGTTGGTGTGAACACGGAGGTGATCGCGGGTGAAGGGCTCCTCGTCACAGCAGGCGGTTTCGACGCGCACGTGCACTTCATCTGCCCGCAACTGTGCACCGAGGCGCTCGCAAGCGGCCTGACGACGCTGGTGGGCGGCGGGACGGGACCCGCCACCGGCACGAACGCCACGACGTGCACGCCCGGACCGAATCACATGAAACTCATGCTGCAGGCGACCGACGCAATCCCGATGAACATCGGGCTCACGGGCAAGGGTAACACGGCGTTGCCCGACGGGCTGCAGGACACGATCGACGCCGGTGCAGTCGGACTGAAGCTCCACGAGGACTGGGGCACGACTCCCGCGGCGATCGACAACTGCCTCAGCGTCGCGGAGGCGAACGACATCCAGGTGACGATCCACACAGACACGCTGAACGAGTCGAGCTGCGTGGAGCACACGATCGCGGCGTTCAAGGACCGCACAATCCACACGTACCACAGCGAGGGTGCAGGCGGTGGCCACGCGCCGGACATCGTCACGGTCTGCGGCGAGCTCAACGTGCTGCCGTCGTCAACGAACCCGACGCGTCCGTACACGCGAAACACGATCGACGAGCACGTCGACATGCTGGTGCGTCCTGCTTGCTTGTGTGACTACTATAGTGAGAGCTGTGGATCCTGTCGGTCAGTCTACTGCTCTGTTCAGCATCGCTGAGTCGAGGGCAATGTGCTCGTCGGTATGTGTTTGTGTGTAGATGGTGTGCCACCACCTGGACAAGAACATCGCGGAGGACGTGGCGTTCGCCGAGTCGCGCATCCGCGGCGAGACGATTGCGGCGGAGGACCTACTGCACGACATGGGCGCGATCAGCATCATCTCGTCGGACTCACAGGCCATGGGACGCATCGGCGAGGTAATCGCGCGCACGTGGCAGACAGCGGACAAGATGAAGAAGCTATATGGGCTGCTACCGGAGGACGCGGCGTCGGCGCACCGGCGCGATAACTTCCGTGTGAGGCGGTACGTGGCCAAGTACACGATCAACCCCGCGATCGCGCACGGCATGGCGCACCTCATCGGGTCGGTTGAACCGACGAAGCTCGCGGACCTGGTGCTGTGGAAGCCGAGCTTCTTCGGGAGCAAGCCTGAGATCGTCATCAAAGGCGGCGCGATCGTGTACGCGCAGATGGGCGACCCGAACGCGTCGATTCCGACGCCGCAGCCAGTCAAGATGCGCCCGATGTTCGGCGCGCTCGGGGCAGCAGTGGGTGGCACATCGATCGCGTTCGTGAGTCGGAGCTGCGTGGAGAAGCGCGTGGCACTCGGGTACGGGCTGCAGAAACGCGTGGAAGCGGTGAAGCGCTGCCGCGGAATCACGAAGAAGGACATGAAGCTCAACGACGCGCTCCCGAAGATCACGGTCGACCCGGAGACGTACAAGGTGCACGCGGACGGCAAGCTGCTGACGTGCGAGCCGTCGAGCGAGCTCCCGCTTGCGCAGACGTACTTTCTCTTCTAGGCGGCGTCGGAGGTTTGTGACGGGAGATCCGATGTCGGAGGCTCGTGCGAGGTGTCTGCCGTCGCGCATGCGTGAGAGCTAAAGATGAGTATCGAATGGAGTCTGAGCTGTGGAATGCATTGAATGGAGTTTGCGTGGTTGCATGTGGGAGCGCGCATGTGCTTTGGCTGATTGGTGTCACGGCACCGCCAGTAGCAACTGCAACAGCGCGATCGATGGCGCTTTGTGTTTTCGGACTCGCTGGCGCGCATGGAAGAGAGCAATCACGCTGGATTTTCATGGTACGAACGCATGCGTCACGCTGTTCGAGCGCCGCTGCTGCTCTTGGTTTGGTCGCACTCGCGCGCATGAAGAGGTGTGGGTGTGGGGGCAGGTGCGACCATGTGGTGCATCACGAGCACTGTCTACAAGCAAGGTTGGCATCGATGGTGACGTTCCTGGATATTCTGCTGCTGCTGCACAGCACCTTGGGATCAGCTGCACACAAGCGATAGAGAATTCAGGCGCAAAGCAACTTGGGGCCTGGGCACCGCGCGAGGTGCCGTTCAAGTTCATCCACCCACCCACAAGGCGCCCAGCATCAGGCCGACCGTCTCAACCATCGAGTGCACCAAGCGCATATCGTGCATCGTACAACAAAGCGAGCTCTTGTCAGTCGATCGAGTCGGTTTTTCACAGCTGGTCGGTAGTGCGAAAAGCGGGGATTTTTGTCACATCGCCGCCGTTCTCGCAAAAGGCTCATTTCGGCATTTTCGCCATCGCCCGCTCGCGTGCCCAATCGCTGAGCGAGCGCCGACTCGTCTCGTCCGCTCCCCGCGCAGTGACGCACGACGGCGCTGCTCGCGAGTCCGCGCGCCAGCTTCGCGCTCATGCCCGAGCGCGAGTCGAGGGCGTCGCGCCCGAACGGCCGTGACGCCGCCGACGTCATCGCCGCCTCAGGCGCAAGCGCCGCCGACGGTGATGCGCCGCGCGCCAGGAGCTGGTGGTGGACGCGGCTCTGTCGGCGGCGCAAGTACACGGCGGCGCAGTCTCACTACAGCAACGGGTCGTTCGTGGGCCAGGGGAACACGACAGCCACGAGTCTGGGCGGCGCGGCCGCGCCCACCGGCGCGGTGAACACGTCGGGCTTCCGACTCTCGATGGTCTCGGCGTGGAACGACATGAGCGGCAAGACCGCTGAGCAGCTGCTCGCGGAGAAGGCGCTCAACCAGCAGGTCGCGTACTACTCGACGATGCGCGTGCACATGAAGCGCGTGCAGCTCTGTCTTGAGCAGGAGAAGCGCAACAAGTTCTACAAGGAGCTGCTCGTGTACCTCGTGTTTCTCGTCGTGATCATGATCGCACTGCTCTCGCTGCCAATCCACTTCCCGTACGAGCAGAACGCGGCGCTCAAGGACCTGTTCTTCGACGAGGAGTTCCCTAACATCACCATCAAGAAGACCTTCGAGGACGTCATGGTCGAGAGCGAGCTCTGGCAGTGGGTCGACGGCCCGCTGCTCGCCGGCTTCTACGACCCGCCGATCCGCAACAATCGCCGTGTCGGCAGCATCATGCTGCGCACGGGTAGAGTAAAGGGCGAGCTCTGCCGCAACACCAAGGGCCGCAACGACTTTGTGCTCTTCGACGGCGAGGTCTGCTACCCGGAGTTTACCAAGCACAACGAGGACACTGCACCGTACGGCAGCGCGACGGGGGCGCTGCAGGAACAGTACAAATGGGAACCGAAGCTGGGCTTCCTCATTCGCTCGCAGACGTTCAACCCGAGCCTGTTTAGCTACCAGATGGACTACGGCCACGGTGGTTATGCGGTGTACCTGCCACGTGACAACGAGACGGCGGCGGAGGAGATCGTGACGCAACTCAAGACAGATTTTATCACGGACGGCACGCGGTACCTCGTGGCCAACTTTGCATACTACAACCCGCGCTCGACGATCTTCACACACGTCCAGGCGCTGTTCGAGATGTCGGACACAGACTATATGGAGACGACGGCGCGCGTCAAGAGCTTCCGGATCCTCGCGAGCTATACGGACACGTACGAGTTCATCCTGGACAACGCGTTCGTGCTCGTGCTCTGCCTCGCGACAGTCGGGCTGATCTTCCGCGAGATCTCGGACCTGCGCGAGAACGGCCTGAAAAAATACGTGCACTCGCTCTGGAACCTGCTCGATATGTTCCAGCTCGTGCTGCTCATTATCTTCATCGTACACTGGGTCACGTACCTCGTGCGGTCGGAGAGCCTGCGCGAGGATCTCCACCGCGTCGTGCTCATGGACTGCTCGGGGCCAGCGAGCGATCAGGTGGCCGCAAAGGACTGCTACGTGGACGTTGAACCGCTCGCGTGGAGCTTCTTGGCAGTCACGAACCTGGCGGCGGCGCTCGCGCTCGTGTCGATCGCGATCATCTTCAAGTACTTGCGCTTGAACACGCGACTGAACTTGCTGTGGCGCACGCTGCGCTTCGCAGCGAAGGACCTGCTCGCGTTCGTCGCGATCTTCTTCGTGATGTTCGTGGGCTTCGCGATCATGGGCTTCCTCACGTTCGGTAGCGCGACGCGGCAGTACCACTCGATCTCAGTCTCGCTCACGTCCTGCTTCCAGATGCTGCTCGGCGCGTTCGACTACAACCAGATCTACAACGCCAACCCGGCGATGGCAGGCGTCTTCTTCTTCAGCTTCATGATCTCGATCTACCTCATCTGTGTCAACATGTTCATCGCGATCATGAGCGAGTACTACTCGCACGCGCAGAACGAGAAGAAGGCCCGCGAGGAGAACAAGCGTAACTTCCTCACCTCCAACGCCAACGGTGACGACGACGCGCCGAAGAACGGTGGCGATAACGACGACTCGTTCTTGGACGTCGAGTACGACTTGGCAAAGCAGGTGAAGAACTACGTGCGCGGGCAGCGCGTGTTCGTGAAGCTGCCACCGAAGAAAGAGGCGACGAGCGCGTACTCAACGGAGCAGCTCCTGCTGTGTGGCTACCAGCGCGTACTACTGATCGACTACAACTACCTCATGGCCGAGCGCAAGCGTCTGCGCGGGAAGCTGCGCTCGTGGGTGCACACGGTGCTATGGTGTCTCTGGATCAAGCGCAAGGCGGAGCCGGACGCCACGATGGAGGTGGAGCACAAGCTGGTCGTGGACAAGCGGCGGCGTGCAGTCTCGACCGACTCGTACGCGGACCTCGTCGAGTTCCCTGTGACATACCTTCCGATCGCCTCGACTGCTGCGAACACGGTCGCGATTCTTAAGCGCACGAGGCGTGGTATGCACATCGAGATGGACGACGGATCGCTCACGAAGGACCAGATCACGCTCGAGGTGCTCGGCGGCCAGCACGAGTACATCCCACCTCACTTCAAGCGTCAAGCAGCCGGGGTGCCGCAAAGCACGCCTGGCATGGGTGGTGGCGACGACGACGACGCGCTGGATCTGCGCATCAGCGAGATCAGCAGCGGTGCTGGCGATGCGGTCGACAGCAAAGGCAAGCCGTTCTTCGGGTTCCGCCACGTGCACGAAGGAATCGGCGGCCCCGAGCACATTCGCTGCTGCCGTGTGCTGTACAACGGCGACACACTGTTGAATGGCATGGAGGAGTGCCTCTTGCCGCGACGCACGTGGGTGCAGTATTTTGTCGGACACGTGTTCTGGAACCACGTGCGTAGCCTATTCAGCTTTAAGAAGAAGAAGAAGAAAACGAGTCGCCTTGTGACGGACGCGGACGTGGACAAGCTGATCAAGGAGAGCTTCACGGCGCCAGGGCGCGGCATCTCGTGCCGCTTCGACGAGCTCGTGCGCAACTTCCGCATGTTCATCGCGAAGAAAGTGCACAAGCACAACATCCGTGTGCAAAACATCGACGACCGGATCTTCACGGAGGTGATCACGTTCCTCGAACGCTTCCCATCGGCGCTCACGCCGCTCGACAAGCGCGAGCTTGAAGGCTACAAGTATACGCCACAACCGGTGGACACACGGAATGTGCGGCTGCCCAACTCGATCAACCTGCTGAGCGAACTGCTATCGCAGAATGCGCACGAGGTGTGGGCGGTCGGTCGCATCCAACAGGGCTGGCGCTGGGGGCCGCAGCGCGACAACGACAAGTTGTTGCACCCGGACCTTGTGCCGTATGAGGACCTCACGGAGCAGGACAAGCAGTACGATCGCGACACATCCATGTCGACGCTCAAGGTGATCACTGCGCTTGGGTACATCCTCGAGCCGCCGAGCACGTCCGAGGAGATTGGGATCGAGTTCGGCGAGCCGGCACTCGAAGAAGGCGGAACGTACGAGCCCAAGCCGATTCCAACCGGCGACGTCAAGGTGCCAGGGTACTTGCGCTCCGTGATCGAGCTGCTCGCGGAGAACACACACGAAGTGTGGGCGAAGATGCGCATGGAGCAAGGCTGGAAGTACGGCCCGCGCCGCAACGACGACAAGAAGGAGCACAACGGCCTCGTGCCGTACATGTACCTGACGCACGAGGAGAAGCAAATGGACCGCAACACCGCGATGCAGACGGTCAAGGTGATTCTTCGCTGCGGCTTCGTGTTCACGCACAAGGACAAGTCGTCGTCGCGGCGGCCGCGCAAGAAACAGTCCGGCCAGATCAAGGCGTTCGGGCGCAACGAAAACCCGGAGGCGAAGCACGTGGGCGACGCCGTCTCGCTCGCGCGAGGCACGGCGCGCGCCAAGCGGGCGTTCATGAAGAAGAACAACTCGACGCGTGCGTTCGCGAACCGCACGTCGTCGTCGATCGGAGGCGGCAGCTCGTTCCGGTCGTCGGCCTCGTTCGAGAGCACGCAGGCAGCGCAGGACCGACAGCTGTTGAGCTACGGCTCGTCGTCCTCGTCGTTCATGGACGGCGAGCCGCTCGCGCCGGCGATCGAGTCGCCCTCAGCTTCTGCGCACTCGTCGCAAGGCGCTGATCTGTCTTCCTCCGAACTCGTGGCGACCGCCGTGAGTTCGTCGCTGCCAGACACGACTGAGGATAGCAAAACCGAGTGATCGATCGCATAGAAGAGTCTGGCGCGCGCCGTCATCGTACACTACCTACTTAGACTATAAGCAAGCACCACGTCGAATGGAGCCAGGCAGGCAGCAGCGTTGCCCTGTCCGTTCGTTCGTTCGTTCACCCAGCACTTCAAAGTTCGCGCTGCAGACACGTGTACAGCGATGCGAGGATGAGTGGCGACTTGTTCGCCGCACGAATGTACTCGTCCTTGGTGACCTCGCCGTCCTGGTCGCCGTCCTCGTCCTCGAGAATACGCACAACGTCCATCATGTTCTGCCCAAAATGACCGAAGCCCGCGCAGATGGCCGTCGAGAGCTCGCTGCGCGACAGGAACCCGTCGCCGTCGACATCGTAGAGCTCGAAGTAGTACCGCGCCTTGGAGTCCGCGTCGTTTTCGGCTGTCAGCGCGGTCTGTAGCGCGACAGCGATGTCCTGCGAGAGCTCGCCGCACGCCACGTGCGCAATGTAGTTCTCCATGATCGCTGAAAGTCATTCGTTGCGAACAAGTAAGTGCCACGCGCCAAATAGAATCCCATCACAGCACGAAACACGTACATGCTCGTCGTCCGGGCCGCACCTTGCGCTCCTGGCTCTCAAGCCCTCCTCCCTCCGGATTCGCAGGCACTGCAGCAGGTGACGGAGTCACCACCTTCTCGCGCGGCGCCGCGACGTACGCCAACAGGATGCTCTGGATCAGCGCCTCGTCCTCGAGCGAGTTGGGGCTTGTCGGTCCCAGACAATCGACGAGGATCGTATGAAAGTCCGTTACGGGGATCGTCAACGACTGTGCGTTGCAGCCTTCGCCGCCGCTGCCGCCGCCCTGGGCCTCTGCAGTTCGCTCCACCGATGGCGTCGATGGGGTTGAAGCCGCGGGCGTCGCAACGCTGCTACGCCGTCGCGAACCACGCGCGCCATTCGAATTGCCCCCAGCTACGGACTGCACACAGCTGACCATTCGGCGGTGGACGCACAGCAGCTTCCTCCAGTTGAGCTTCTTGTGCTCAATGAGCGCGCGGATCTTCTCGCGCACATGCCCTTCGCCCGCATACCGCCGCGAAGGCACCGGCCGGCTCACCATGTCGAGCAAGTGCGGCTCTGCGATCGACGCCGCGACGAACTCTTCCTCTGTCATAATCGGCTGCAGCTCGTCGCGCAGCTCGACGCGCGCAAAGTACTCGTCCACGCAGCGCATGAGCTCCTGGTAGAGGTGCCGGTCACCCTGGAAGAGTCCGAGCAGGTCCGAGATCGCCAGCGTCTCCTCGCCGCCTGCAGCGTCGCTTCTGTAAATCTCGAACAGCGCTTGCACTTTCTCCTCAAGCGAGCCCTTGACGAAGCCGTTGAGGCCGACGACGAACTCGCGGAAGTCGATCTTGCCGTCGCCGTCCGCGTCAAACGTCAGGAACAGTCGTCGCAGGAATGTCTCGCTCGATGAGATCGTTGCGCCGATCATGGTCATGTCTGGCGAGGCGACAGGCGCATCACTTGACGGCGAGAGCTGGTTCTCGTTCTCACTCTCGCCAACACCGTCAGTGTCCTCATCTAGCGCTCCGATACTCAGAAGTAGATCCCCAACATCTTCGCTCATGATCTGGCGGAACTCGTCGAACGAGATGACACTCTTTGCCGCCCCCGCGATGAGCTTGAACCTGCGGCTCAGCTGGAAGATGCTCACCGTGGAGAAGTTGGTCTTGTTCACGAGCTCTGCGATCAGCGCTTGTTTACCGAGAGGTCCAGGTTGCTGCTGCTGTTGATGGTGCAATAATGAGCTGGGCAATGAAGCAGTCGGCGTGTTCTCACGCTGAGCTGCACGGAGCGCTCCATGTGTACTGTCCAGAGCGTGAGCGTGGAGTGACTTGTGCTTGTCCGGGGACAGACCGCCAGCCGCCGCGGGCTGGAGATTCGCGAGTGTGTTGCTCCTTCGCTTCAAGGACGCTTTCGCTCTGCCAAACAGAGTTCATGGAAAGTGAGCGCGCAGCTCACAGTTGATGCAGATGCCAGTGCCTTCCTTCCTATGCACAGCTGCGAGCTAATATACCGCTGGAGTAATTGCGACGGAAATATGCGCGCTTTGCCGCCGACAGGGACGTGCACTGCTGGAGCCTGGATGGCGGCGGTGGGAGGAGGTCTCCCATCTTTCCAAGGTTCTGAAGTCTCCGCCATGCTCACGTATTTGCGAGGATGTCGTGACGTTGCAGCTGGCGGTGACGTCGGCGAGTGCGGGGTCAGGACATTCGTTCGCATCGGTGACAGCGGTGACGGCGAGGGAGGTGCAGACGCTACCGTGTTGTTGCTCGTCACAGCGCGCATCTCGTCACACGGACGGAAGCATTCATTGTTAGCAAAGATCTGGAACACGCGGTCGCGGGATGGCAGCGCTAGCGAACCGCCGATTTCGTTCACTCGGTCCCCTCGGTGCTCGCCTGTCGAGCGCTGTGACGACGAGGCAGGAATGTTCACGGGCTGGAGCGTCTCCAGCTGCTGACAGACCGTAAGGAAGCGCTGGGAAAAGCCAGCTCTCGAGAACGTCTCCATCCTTCCGCGCGACGCCTTTCGGCGACCTTTTAGAATTGTGTTGACATCATGAGTTGCGTTTCCAGCAACAGCGTCAAGTCGCGATAGCTCACAACTCGTGCTCACAGCAACGATGCTGCGGATGCTGCAAATGCGGTCGAGCTTCGTTGCTGCCTTCTCAGCTCCCGCTCCGACGAGAAAAACTCGTTGTAGTCCAGCAGGAAGATCAGGTCGCGCGCATCCGAGTGCTGCAGCACGCCGTAGAAGAACTCGAACCTGCTCTGGAATTCCTGGTCCAGCACCGCGACGCGGTCGAACGACAGCGTGGCACCCGCAGCGTCTTGGTACACAACATACTCGACAAACTTCCAGCAACTGTTCACCACCTCCTCGAGTGCCGACGACACCGTGCGCGTGTGAAGGTAGCACCGCTTCACGAGCCCTGCAACGAAGCTGTCATGGACACGCTTGACCTTGTCAAAGTCGGACGCCTCCTCGATCTCGGACCAGCACTTGCTGAAACTGCTCTCGATCACAAACACCTGGAAGTACAGCTCGATGTTGCGGAGCACGAAGCTCATGCGGCCGCGCAAGGCGCACGCCTGCGAAGTCGTCCTGTCCGCGACCTTCGCTCGGAACACGCTGCACTTCCACGTCCGCTCGAGCGCATGAGCCACTCGCTTCAGCCGGAAGCAGAACTGGAAGAGATGCGCGTATGAGCGCAGAGTGTCCTTCGTGACCAGAAGCTGCAGCGGCCACTGGACGTCGCATTGCAAGCTGACGTAGTTCCAGAGCTCGCGAGGAGACAAGATCTGGTTTTGCGCCTTCAGGGACGAGCCTTCTCTCCAGCTCGCCTTCGGAGAATACTTGTCGAAGATCCACTCAGTGAGCCGAAGCTGTGGAGTCATCACAAGCCCGAGCCAGTATTCCCCGCCCGACGCCTGGAGGTATAACGCTTGCTGAAAGTCGAACTTGGTCTCCATCACGACCACACCGTTTGCCACGAGTAGAAGCACCTTCTTGTACATGAGCTGAGAAGAAGACAATGACGCTCCTGCAGTTGCTGCCACTCTAAACTCTTGGCGGGCGTATTGGAGCTGAAAACTGACTCTCTTGCTTGCGTCCACGGGAACTGTGACTCTCGGAGACGTACGCGTTTCCTCTTCTTGTGCTTTTGAGGCTTTGATCTGCGTGACGATGGAAACAGCGCCTTCGCTCAGAGGCGCGGGTGATGAGCTTTCGTCAATCACCTCGATGTCGCACTCGATTGAGACGTACGCCACCTGCGCTTGATCGATCCGGAACGAGCCGTCAACGACCGCAGGTGTCACAAAGGTCCCTTCGTTCTTGAAAATCAGCGCGACGCGTCTTGTGTTGAGCGCGAAGTTCTGCTCCGACTCGACGAGATCGACCGAGAAGTCGGAGCTGAACGACGTCGCGTCGTACTGAACGTGGTTCCACCACATTGCGCCACTCTCAGGTGTGCTCTGCGCGCGCGGATCAAAATCTCTCAACCCAGCGTCTGATGTTGCGCCACCGCCTTCCTCTTTCACTTCCAAACTTCGGTGAGCAGTGTCTTGAGCGAGACTACCGAGAAGTGTCATCCCCTCGAGATTTGCGAAGCTCTTGAACGCAAATGATTGCAGTGGGAGCTGAGCTCCGCCACCCCACACACATCGCATTACAATGAAGTAGGCAAGTATTAGCACCTAAGCAGAACAATGAAGCCTGGATACTGCTGCTACCACATACCTTGATCGAGAAGAGCTGGTTCACCGGGTCGTCGTCGCTTTGGAAGTCGCGCAGCGTCTGTTGCCAGATCACGTGGTTCAGGTCGTCTTCAGACTTTTGCGACGGCTTGAGCGTCATGAGCGCGTACGTGCGCTCAATGAACGCCTGGAAGAGCTCTCCGCGCGAGAGCAGAAAGAACCCCTTGAGCGTCTTTAAGAACGTGACAAAGTCTGCCTTGACCACCACCTCTGTGTACAGTCGTGCGGCGATGTGGAGGCGCACTTTCTCCATCGCGTGCTCCACGGCGACGGCGTCAAACACGCGGTGCTGCGCGAGCGCCGCGACCGTCTCGACCAGCTCCTGCGCCTCCTGCAGCGAGTACTCGTTCGCCTTGAGCAAGATCTGCATGGACTTGCCGATGAACAGGACGCTCTCGGCGACAGATAAGGGGAAGTACGCGAGCGGCACGGCGTCGAGGTCGAGCGAGAACTGTTTGTACCAAGCGAGGTCGCCTGGGTCGATGGCCACTGCTCCTTCCGTTGGCGTCGCGCTCTTGCGTACGAAGAACTCGTTGTACGGATCGATGATCTCGCCGTACAGGATCCATGCCAGAATTTGCTTGAACAGGACGCTATCAGTCCAAAACGCCACATCAAACACATGCCCGCAGCAGCAAGTGAGCGACCGAAGACCAGGCACATAGCAACTGATACGCAGACATGGCCAGCATCCGGAGTCTACTGTGCCGTCGCTGCGCTGCGCTGCGCCAAAGAGCTCGCTCGCACCGGTTGCAGTAGAAGAGGAGCTCCTGCATGGAGCTCCGGAGGCGCGGGAAGCCCGAGCTTGTCATGCGGTGCAGCAGGTCGAGCAGCTGCGCGCCGGAGACGAAGCTGCGTGCTCCCGTTGCCGTCGCCGCCACCATTGGTGTATCGAGCGCTAGTGGCGACTCGCGCGCGTCGACCTGCAGCTTGCGCACGAGCTTGCAGAGCTCCGGCAGCAGCTCGGCGAACTCTTCGAGCTCGAAGACGAGCTGCGCGAGCGGGAAGACGCTGCGCGCCGCCAGCACCTTGCGCTCGAGCGCAGCGACGGCGTCTGCGTAGCGCTGCAGCACGCGCTCATCCAGCGCCTGCGCCAGCGCGCGCGCGTAGACGCTCGGCAGCTGCGCGGCAGTGCGCACGAACGCCTCGAGCGTCGCGAACGCGTGGCCGAGCGCCAGCAGCCGGTTGAGCTGTGCGCGCTGCGGCTTGGCGACAAAGGCGGCGTCCGCGCGCACGAAGAATCCCTCGGGCCGCGCGTCCACGACGCCGCCCGCGTGCCCGAGCAGCGCCAGGAAGAGCTCGTGGTGCATGGCGCGCTTGGTGGGGATGCCGAATTGGTCCCCAAGCGAAGATGCCGGTAGTGCTAAAACCGAGGGGAAACCAGCATCTATTCGGGATATTTCCTCCTTTTTTTATGAAATATCGTCCCGAAAAGCTGAAAAGTCCACATTCGACTTTTGTAAGCCCTCCCCCTCAGTTCGGATCTTCGCCCAGCAAGAAGCACCAAGCGAGATCTTCCGCCCGCCTCCGCCATGTCCCGGTGCGTGTGCGCGTGTGTGCGCGCGTGTATGCGGAGCGCGCAGATGACTAGGAGAAGATTGCAGAGGAGGACGAAGGCGCTGGGAACTGACGCGAGCGCCGCGGTCGCAGATACGACCGTGCGATCACCGTCTTCTCGCCTGATGGCCACCTCTTCCAGGTCGAATACGCCATGGAGGCCGTGAAGAAGGTACGCGTTTCTGCGCGCTCGGTCGCTCGGTGCTACTGTAGTGCGAATGAGCGAGCGAATGGGCGGCTCACAACTTAGCTCGCAACAACGCCAACGACGACAGGGCGCGGTGGTCGTTGGGGTTCGCGGCAAGAACTCGGTGATCCTCGCCGTGGAGCGCAAGGAGATCGCCAAGCTGCAGGACCCGCGCACTGTGCGCAAGATCTGCAAGGTGGATGACCACATCTCCATCGCGTTCGCGGGCCTCACCGCCGACGCGCGCGTGCTGATCAACAAGGTGCGTCGCGCAAGCTGCTGGTATTGTGTGCGAGAGAAGTCGCGCTGAGTGGACGTGAGGCAACGCTCTTCCGCGTCTGGTAAATACCGCCTAGGCTCGGCTCGAGTGCCAGAGCTACCGTCTGACGGTGGAGGACGCGCCGTCGGTGGAGTACGTAGCGCGCTACGTGGCTCGCATCCAGCAGAAGTACACGCAGCGCGGCGGCGTGCGTCCATTCGGCATCTCGATGCTGATCGCGGGCTGCGACAACAAGGGCGTGCCGCAGCTCTACCAGACGGACCCGTCGGGCACGTTCTCGGCGTGGAAGGCGAACGCGACGGGCCGCAACTCGACTAACATCCGCGAGTTCCTCGAGAAGAACTACGCCGAGGACATGTCGGAGGAGGATTCGACGCGCCTGGCGATCAAGGCGCTGCTGGAGGTACTGCTTGGAGAGGGACAGAGAGCCGTAGTCTTGCGAGCCGGCCAAGGCACACATTACTGTGGTGTGTAGCTCTCTTTACTTACGATACCTGCTCTTCATGGTTGTCGATATGTGCAGCTCGTCGAGTCCGGCAGCAAGAATATCGAAGTCGCGATCGTGCGAGCCGGTGGCGTCGTCTCGGTATGTTCGTCATGTGTGCAGTGTGTTTTGTGACAGTTAATTGCACAGCTCGGTGTGGCGTCTAACTGATGATCTTTACCTGATGTCAATAGACCCTCGAAGACGACAAGGTCGAGGCGCTGTGCGTGGCGATCGAGGCCGAGAAGGAGGCTGCGCGCGCGGCGGGCGAGAGCAAGTCGTCCAGCTACAGCTAAACGGTTCGAACGTGCTGGTCGCAGAGCGCACGGAGCGTGCAGCAAGCAGACTGGTGATCACTGGGGCGTCAGCTCTTCCTGACCAAGCATCAGCTTCGTTCAGCACTCGCAGCGTCGAGAAGATCAGCACGCTGCCAACAACAACAGCCCTGAGCTCCTCCTCGCAAGCGGATGATGGACGAACGGACGAGAGTGGCAACGCTTCTCCCGAGACAAAAATCACGTTTTTCCATTAGCTCCTCTTATGTCGCCGCTCGCTCGCTCGCTCGCTTCCCTCGCGTCGACAGAGCAAAAAAAGTCTCCAGAGGTATGGCGCGCGAGCAGCGCGGGGATGCGTCCGCAAGCGATCGCTTCCCTACTGAGAATGCTGCTTCTCGCTTCAGTGTTCGTCGCTTAGTTGCTGTCGACCGCGTCGCGCTCGTAGATCGCCCAGCGGCGGTTGTGCTCCTGGCCCTTGCCCGGCCTGACGCCCTGGTCCACGCACCCACCGTCCGCGCAGCCGCAAAAGTGCTCCTGCGAGTCCATGCACGGGCGCGAGCAGCCGGCGTCGTTGCCGTCAAAGTCGCCCGCATTTACCGGGAGCTTGTTGAACGCGAACGAGTGGCCCTCGCCGCCCACGCGCGAGAGCGCAAAGTAGCGCTTGCCCTTGCTCTTCGCGTGGTGCAGCGCGAGGTTGTAGTTCGCGCCGCTCGAACCACCCGAGTACTCGCGGTCGTTGCCGAGCATATCCTCGCCCGTGACGCAGCCAAGGAAGTGCGTTTTCTCGTTCGAGATGTCGTGACCGGCGGCCGCCGCCTCCTTCAGCCGCGCCTTCTTCAGCTCCGTCGTTGGCTCCACGTTCGCCTGCTTCTTCACCTTGAAGATGCGCACGATCCAGTGCTCCGACGTAAACGCCTCCTCCATGTGCGTCAGCTTGATGTTCTTCACGCCCACCTCCGTGTTGCGCGCGCGGTCGAAGCCCGGCGGGCGCTGGTAGTCCGTCATCACCTCGCCGAAGCGGTAGTAGCACAGCTTGTACGCGAGGCAGTTGTGCAGCGTCTTGGAGCCGCCGGCACCGACGTCGAAGTTGCCCGACGACGAGTAGAAGTCGCGCTCCGCGGGCATGTCATTCGGGAACACGCCCGAGCCGATCCGCACTGGCCAGAGGAACTTGTTGATGTCGTCCGAACTGTAGCCCGTAAGGCCACCAAAGATCACGAGCACGTAGTCCACGTCGAGCGACTGCATGATCGGATACGCCTCCTCCTCGGTCGACGCCAGCGCGCGGCCGACCGTCGCGATGTGCGTGTTGTTCCACGTGTTGTTGTCCACGATGACCGTGCGGTTCGCCATGGCCGACATCTGGTAGCCGTAGTCCCACCACGCCATGATCTTGGCGTCCGCCGCCGTGTTCTGGCGCAGCCAAAAGTACGCCTCGCGGTAGTCGTCAAAGTTCACGCGCTCGCCGCTATGGGTGCGGCCGGCCTCAATCACGATCGACGGCGACGAGTACGCCATAGACGACACGTACGTCGCGTGGAACGTGTAGCTCAGCAGCAGGATGAGCAGTCCGCCGATGATCGAGAGCGTCAGCGGCACCGGCACCTCCTGCGCGCCGTTCTTGTGCACGACGTAGTTCGACGGACGCTTGAGCAGCCCCATGAACTTCCGCAGCGTCGACGAGATGCCGATGGCGCCAAGGATGCACGCAATCGGTGCGAGCGTGAGCATGAGACGCACCATCACGCCGGCAAAGTACCACGCGACCGTGCCGTAGAGGATGACGAAGATGCCGCCGTCCGTGATGTTCGAGAAGAGGAAGTAGAGCCCCACCGGCGCGAACGGCACGAGCACGTGCAGGTCGAAGAAGTAGGACGTCCACGTCGTCGGCTGGTGCTCGCTCACCGACGCAATGATCGGGATGTACTTGGACGCGTACGTCGGGTCGAGCAGCGTGAGGCTGCGGCCAGTCCACTGCACCTTACCGAGCAGCTGCAGCACGAGCAGCACGCTCGCGAAGCCCACGACGATCGCGCCGGCGCCGAAGATCACGAGACGCCGGAACGACGCCGCCGAGATGTAGTTGCGCAGCCAGTTGACGAAGCAGAAGACCTGCAGCAGCACGAAGACGCCGTGCGAGCCCGCGCACTCGGCCTGCTTGATGACGTTGAAGCCCACGAACGGCACCTGCATCGCCATGAGCGACCCAAGCGTGTAGAACGTCGAGTAGGCGATGTAGAGCCGCGGCGAGTAGCGGCCCGCGAAGATCATCACGAGCACGTAGATCGGGATCATGTTGATGATGAAGACGTAGCCGCCCCATGCCGCCACCATGTAAAAGTACGCGAGCGCGCAGCTCGCCGACCAGAACATCGACCCCGTGTGCACCGCCTTGATCCAGAGGTAGAACGTGAAGATGAGCGCGAAGATCGCGACGCCCTCATTGTCGTACGAGCCACCGACGGAACGCGAGATGTAGGACGGCACAATGCCCGCGAAGGCAGCCGCCATAAGCCCCGCACTTGAGCGCTTCGTCACTTCCTTCGTGAGCAAGTAGCTCGCGATCGCCGTGTTCGCCGCGAAGATCGGCGCGAGGAAGACGCACGTGTTGCGCACATTGATCGAGATGTTGAGAAGATTGAGCGCCCAGTAGACGAGCGCCGCCGTGTACATGAGCCCCGGGTAAATCGTGCCACCGATGATGCGGCCGAGCGGGTACCACGCGCGGTCGTCGAACCAGTCGAGGAACTCGAGGAAGCCCTCGGATGCCAGGTACTTGGTCGTGCGGAAGTTAAAGTACGGGTCGAACTCGTGGATCACCTGCCATGCGGGCACGGGTGTAAGCGAGGGAGGGAGACAGAGAGAGAGAGAGAGAGAGAGAGAAAGAGGCCCACCGCATGAGCTTCTTGCCTTCCTTCCCCACACTACATCCCAATGAGCTCAACGCACCGACTCGTAGCGCACGACCGCGAAGAGGCGGATGGCGAACGACATGAGGCAGATCATCCCGAGGATCGCGTACTTGGCAATGGGCGCCAGCACGCTCGAGTCGTCCTCCACGTCACGCGGGTCCTCGAGGTGCACGCCGAACACGAAGCCATTGCCGCTGCTGGGGGACGGCTCAGCTGCCGCTTTCTTCGGTGCCGCGTCGTGGGCGTGGGCGTGGGCGTGCAAGTGCGAGTGCGAGTGCGAGTGCGAGTGCGCAGCGGACGTCGCGTCCCCCGCCGCCGCCGCGTGCTTCTTGTGCTTCGTCGGCGCCATGCTTCGCAGCTGTCGCCAAGCGCTCCCTCCGTCGTCTCGTGAGGTGCTCTGCTGCTGCTGCTGCTGCTTGTCGAGCACGTGGCAAGATCGGGCTGGACATCAAGCTGTAATTACAATTCGTAAAAACAAAGCCTAGCGTAAAAACAACAAACAAATAGAAATCGCACTTTAGCGGATGCTCGGCTTCAATGGCTGGGAACGCAAGCGGCAAGCGCCTTGCCGCTTCTCTTCCATTTGCTACTGTCCAAAGCAAGCAGGAAAGGTGAGGCTCTCTCTATGTGTGCGAATGTATGGGATCGAATGGCGAGTGCTGTGAAGGCGCGCGCCGTATGAGGCGGACGCTCGCTGAAGAGAAGTGCGAGCGCGAGTGGAGCTGCCATCGCTGCACTTGTTGTCCTCAGCTCTCCCTCTCCTCCCTTCCTCCTATCGCCACCCCCACCAGCGTTAAGCGAGATCAGCGACGTCAGCTCGCCCGTCCGAACGAGCGCGAACCTCTCGAGACAGCGCTATCCTCCAACTGCCGGTCACAAGCGGTTGGCGCAGCGTCAGCGATGCGAGCCGTCTAGTGGTTCGCGGGCCGGGAGATCAACAGAAGGAAGTGGAAGCAAGCGCCCGCAGCTAAACCGCGCTGGTCTAGGCAGGTGGCGACCCAGCAGAGCGGCAGATCCCAGAATGGCGATAGGGGGAGGGAAGGAGAGAGCGAGCGGAAGAGCGAGCGCCCGCCTCGTACAGGAGTGATCGACGATATAGCAGGAAGACGACTTCGAATGCTGACTCGTGTGGCGATGGTGGTGCTCGCAGCCCGTCAAGATGACCAACCTCCAGTACACCCACCCGCGCAACTACGGCAAGGACTCGCGCCACTGCCGCGTGTGCAAGACGACCCGTGGTCTGATCCGCAAGTACCACCTGGACATGTGCCGTCGCTGCTTCCGCGAGCGCGCCACCGCGATCGGCTTCGTCAAGGTACGCGAGTGCGCAGTTCTTCTCATAGTGTGGATGGGCATTTGTAGTGCGGAGCTGACCTTTGTGCGTGCACTCGCCCATCCTCTAGTACCGTTAAATCTTTTATTTGGCGTTCGCTGCCGCTCGCCGATGATGGCGCGGAAGGGCGGAGGACGGAGGACGAGCTCGCGCTCGCACTCGAGTCGAGCCGTCGTCGGGCCACGAGCTCCGCAGTGGATGGGCTGATGCTAGACATGCGAGGACCAGTGGTAGCTGCCGGCTGGAGAGCTCGCTCGCGAGGGCGCGGAAGGGTGACCTCGAGAGACGCTAATCCAATGGAGCTACTTTGCAAAGGGCCTTTGGTGTCTCGTATTGTTGCGTATATATGCGGAACGTCTCGCCACCACTGCGCCACTCAATGAATGTGCCACGCTGGCCGCGACACCACCAGTCAGCCACCTAACAGGTTGACTCGGAAGATCGGATACGATTTCCTGGTCTCACTATCAAAAATCGGCAGAAAAGCAATCTTCGAGCAAGCAGGCGGCGCGCCGGTCGCCATGCGCGCGCCACTCCTCCACCTGCTGCTGCTGCTGCTGCTGCTACTACTGCTGCTGCTGACCGCCAACCCCACAGCAGCAACAGCTACAGCCACCGCCGGCGATGACGGCGCGACGCCATTGTCGTCTGCGCAGTTCCCAGCTCTGCGCACACCCATGCGCCGATCAGCTGCTCCCACCGCCGCGGTATACGGCGAGCGCGTGCTCTCGGTCGAGATGCCGTCGCTGCAGCAGCATGCAGCGCTCGCCGCAGACAGCTCGGCGCGCAACCGCGAGAGCTACTTGGTGCTCAACGGGCTCGCGGCGCGCGTGGGCGGTCGCGGTCGTGTGGGACGCCCAAGCGGCATCTCTATCACGCGCGGGCTGCCGCTCACGTCGCCCGCGGTCCCGCGCGACGCGCACAACGAACACCTGCCCGTGAATTCCACGGCACTCACGTTCCGACACAAAGTCGTGCGTCTCGGCGCGGTGCGCACGTGCCAGCCCGCGCTCTACGTCGTCGACGTTATCAACCGCGCGGAGATCGCCGTGCGGCTGGACACGATCGAGTTTACGCGCTCGGGTTTCGAGCTGCTCTCGGACGTGCGCGGTGCTGTGCTCGCCCCGAAAGCGCACCGAGCCATCGAGTTCCTCTTCACGGCAAGCGAGCCGGAGCCGCACTTCGAGGCCTTCATGCGTGTGTTCTCATCGTCGGGGCAGTTCGCGGTCCGCATTGTCGGGAGTTCGGCACTACATCCGTTCGGCTTCACCGGGATCAATGCGATCGTGCCGGTCGCGACAGCGTTCACCTCGACGCTCACGTTGCGGAATTCTTTCGAGACGAGCGTCCGTGTCTTCGACGTGTTCTCGCGGGACCCGATCGGGTCGTTCTCAGTCCATGGTGGCGCGTCGGCGCTTGCGCCGCCTGCTCAAGCGCGCGCTGGCGGTCCCCGCACTGATATGTGGAACGTAGAGCCGGGCGAAGAGCGGAAGATCGTCGATTACACCTTCTACTCGCAGACCCCTGGCATATTCACTACATACATCCGGATGACGACGACTTCAGATCAAGAGGTCGCGATCCCAGTGGTCGTGGAAGTGGTGCCGAAAGGAGTGCACGTCGAGCCGTCTCGCGTCAATCTCGGCGTGCTTCTGACAAATCATGACACACGGCGTGAGGTACACGTGGATCTCTTCAACGCAGCATCTGTACCAATCAAGCTTCTCGAGATGCGCGTGGAAGCGACAAACATGGATGTGTCGGTGACGCTAAACGGACCAGTGGTGTTGCCTCCCAAGACCCGCGTCCGCCAAGCGCTTGGCATCAACGCGCAAGTGAAATCTGATGAAGACCTTGAGTGCTTCGCGATTCTGAAGCTACGAACGAACGTGTCATC
The DNA here is from genome assembly GCA_023334075.1 of Globisporangium nunn. NCBI lineage: Eukaryota > Oomycota > Peronosporomycetes > Pythiales > Pythiaceae > Globisporangium > Globisporangium nunn. Next base: position 6,086 of record JAASFZ010000174.1, on the reverse strand, counting down.
GAGCTCGGAATTTGTCGTGGGCGACCTGGAGCTTCGAGGAACGCAGCTGAGCGGCACGATCGAGTACGAGTTTACAGAGACTCTCGTGGGTGTGCGAAGCAGCATTTCAGATATGCTGGATGGCGACAGAAGCAGTGAGAGTGGCGTGTCAAGTGCTGCTGAAAAAACTGCTTCTTCTTCTTTTTCTTCTTCTGACGGCGATGATGGCGATGACGATGATGAAGGAACGTGGAGAGACGACCGGATGTACGCAAAAGAAGAGTCCCAATCTGAACTGGGGACCGGGAGGTTTATTGTTGACGGCGCGACGATAACCATGGATGCTGGCACGACTGCGTACCGCAGCCTGCAACTGAAGAACATGTTCGGCCTTTCGCTCGAGCTGGAGAACGTGTGGGTGTCTCCGGATACCGAGCCGATCGTCGCAGTGGAGCAATTCGAGCCCGGTCTAGCAGAGAGCGGTGAGTATTGGGGAGGCGAAATCCGGCTCCGGGTCACTCCGCCGGCCCGCCCTCGTTCTGAAGACTCACTTACGTCGCGCGTGTACGCCGTCCATGTCGACACCAACTTGGTGCACTTCCAGATAAATGTGCACGTGTTCTTTGGCTTTCTCCAGCTGACAACTCAGAGCAACCAGATCAACGCGGTTAGTGCGACGGGATATCTTTCAGCAATGATAGCAAATCGCACGGAGATACCAAGAGGGTGCTACTCAGCGGACCAAGCAACCGCAGCCAATGGATCAGGCAAGCTTGTTGCACCAGACTTGGGACAAATGTATCCCAACGACAGCTTCGTAAAACTGTGTCGATCTGTGTTCTTGGATATGGGCAAGGTGTCGCAGTTCGGGGTCCGCCAGGAAATGCTGAACCTGAGCAATGTCAACGCGGTTCCCATCAGCATAAAGGTCGCGCAAGCAATGCATGACGAGCGTTTCAAAGTCACGGTCACGTCGACGCTGTCGGAGAGTGAAGAGGTTTCCGTCGAGGTGGGGGAAGTCGGGCGTCAATGGGCAAAGCAGATGGATGTATCGTCTGGAGCCGAAACGTGGTCACTGCATCCCGAGTCCGATACTTCTTCTGAGAGAGCAAGGTTGAGTGATCTGCCGTTGTTCTCCGTCGGACTTCCACCCGGATACAGTCTCGCGCTACAGCTGGGACTCCAGGTGCTCGAAGAACTCGGAGAAGTCTCGACATATATGTTGACGCTCGAGACGCCGTTCGAGTTCATTCACGTGTTTATGCAATTTGAGAGCGTTGCAGGAATGATTCAGCCCGCGAAGTCGGAGATCCTGATACCGTCGACGTTTGCCGGAAGTTCGATGTACATGGATGTGTTCTTCAATAGCACGTTCAGCCACGATGTACCAGTGTCAGCACTCACGTTTCCGAGCTCGTCCGTTCAGGTGGTGTTGACAAGCAAGTATCTGCAAGCAGATGGGATCTATCCAGCGTTCAGTATCCTGTTCTCGCCAATGTACCACGACGCATGCCAAGGTTTCAAGTACCTCGCCGACTGTCTTTTACCGCGACTTCAAGTCCACGCGCTCGCTAATCCGCTGTCGGACTTTGGGGAGCTCGTGAGTTTCCATGATCTTATTCAGTTCGAGCGGCGACAAGCGGCGTGGCGATCAATCGAGCACACAGGGGGTCAGAAACACAGGATCGAGGCCATTGTGCAGCTTCACACGATTATCATGGACCCTGAGCCGGTCCGGATCGTAGCACCACTGATGCGACCGTCAGTCACGGGTGCGCATTTGTCCGAGGCGCTCGCCGTTTGCAGTTTTCCTCTCGTCAAGGTGATGGAGAAAAGTAAAGCGACCGTGCATGTGCGCAATCCGAGCAGCATCGCGGTCGATATGGAGCTCGCCGTTGGCTTTCACGAGCACGCGCTGTTCTACCGGTGTAACAAGAGCGTTGGTGATGCAGTGTGCATGGCGGAATGGGAGACTGCGGTGGTGGAAGCCGCACGTCATGGGGATCAGAGCGTGGCTCCATTCTTCCTCGCCAGCCGAGTCGTCCGCGTACCCTGGGGGCAGGAGGCAGACCTCGGCCCCGTGTATTTCTTTCCGTCGCACGCTCGGATGATCGACACGATGGTGTATGTGCGGAACGAGTTGACTCACGTGGAGCCCGTGCATCTGTACGCTCAAAGCGGCAAAGGCTCTCTCGACATTCGAGTGCACACAAAAGCGCGGGATGGACTCAAGCTAGCAGATGAGGGAAACGCAGAGATCAGCGACTCAAGTCACTCCACGGACGCGACCGAGAGCGAGAACGGCAATGACAATGTCGTGATCCGCTTTGAGATGAAGGCTCTGGTTTCCAACGTATCGTTTGATGCACAAGAACGATCGATCGAGCTGAGAAACGTCGGGGATTACGATTTGTCCGTCGAGAGCATTGCGCTACTCCACGATTCGAGCGCTGCGCCGCGCAGTAACCCGTTTTCCTTGGTTTTTGACAAGAGTCAAGGGGTTAAGACTCGAAATCAAGCGTCAACAGGATGCAAGCGCTCAAAAAACTCCTCCGCTGTCGTTCTTCCCCCGGAAAGTAGTATCACCGCACGAGTGGTGTATGAGCCAAACTGCTTCGTGTCGAGAGTGGAGCAGACGCTTGAGATCGTAGCTGAGAACGTCACGAAGCGCGTGATTCTAGTGGCGGAAGTGAGTCCGGCGGCAGCGTTTGTGTGTCTGCGTGCGAGGTGGCTTCCTGGAGATGCGGTCATGCTGACGCGCGTGCTGTGGAGCGTGTCAGCTTTTGTCGCGTTACTGGTGTCCGTATCAAGCGCGTATGTCTGCGTACAGAATCTGCTGGTTCTCTACCGACGCGAGGTTTTGATCCGCAAATCTATCGTGGAAACAGGCGCGATCGTCAGTGACGGAAGCGCGTCGAACTCACTCGAGCTGGCGGAAGACGCGGCATTTGGTGATAATTCTGAGGCGATTTGTCGCCAGTTGGACGAACTCCAAGCGAGCGCATTCACCCCCAACATGCGAGTGAAGACCCCAGTGGTGGCGAAATTGCTTGCAGAGCGCGAGAAGAGGTCGCTCCCAGTTTCAATAAGTCAACAGCAACAACATCGCCAAGAGGTGGCTCGCTGCGAGCATGGAAAACGAGTCGACAAAGCTGCAAAACTGTCAGTGTCGGTAATCAAGACGCTGAGTGATCCAGCGTTGTCAGTGTCTGCTACTGAAAACAGTGCAGCTGCAACACCAGAGACAGTCATTCCAGCGGTTCCAGCGACAAGTGCGAAGCCAAAGTCACCAGCAAGATCAGCGCCTGAGGTAAGATCACCACTCAAATCTGAGCGAACTAAAGTGGTGATAGCCGCAGCAGCAAGTTCGTCAGTGCACAAAGCGACGACAACTCCGAGTATTGGTCCTAACAAGCTTATGAGGACAAATGCACGATCTCCACCGGCACTGCTTCCACCAGCATCCCCAGCAGCAGCGGCAAGAGGAGGAGCGAACGGGGTAGCAGGTGCTGTACATACAGATACGATAACTGAGGTACAAGAAGCCTCGGTGCATGCAGTGTCTCCGGTGTCGAAAACAGTCGCGAAGGGTAGTGGGACTCCTCGATCTCGTACGTCGACGACCTCGCCAATGCGACCAAGAGCTCCAATCCGGCTCCCACGAGCAGCTACGCCAACCAAAGCTGGCATTGGAAGCGCTAGAGGGGAGCGAGATGAGAAATGCCGCTCGAGAGGCAGTAGCTCGTCTGCTGCAGACTGTTCGCAAGAAGCATCAACGCTTTGCCCGAGTGCGAAGGAAAGGTTCGAGAGACCCAAGATCAATGTTGGAAGCCATAACGAAGCTGAGAACGCAATTCCGCGCCTACTGCCACGTCAAGGGAAGAAGAGCACCACAGGATCTCCATCACCGCGGGTCAATCGACGTGAAGTAGCGATGAGAGCTACCACTCACAACGCTACTGCTCAACACGCAGAGAAGGATGCTGGTCCCCCGCTGCGTGCCGAGACTCTGGCCGTGTCAAAGGAGAACGTCATCAGCGGCGATATCAGCGCGCTCGACAGCCAAGAGCCTGTCGATGTTTTTGCGCGCTCCACGAACTCGACGAGCACGGCCATGTCGTTCGACTCGGAGGGCTCGACGAAGCTTTCTTCAGCGAAGAATGAGTCCCATGTGATGATGGCTACGACCACAACCACCACGACAGCAGCCACACCGACGCCATCGACGGCGATTAGAGCAGACGGCTTGTTTCTGTCGACAGCGCTCGGACCGTCGTTCGGGCCGTTCGAATCGTTCGGAGCGATCGGCAAGCGGCGTTCGGGAGAAAGTCCGCAACTTCAGACGCAGGTACAACAACAGCAACTGGAACCTAGCGTGTACGACTTCTTCAGCGACTGTCACCACGACGAGGATGCCGTGATGGTCGAGCGGTTCAGGTTACCGTCGACGGGTGAAGTTACTACCGCCGGCGTGAGCTCGCTGGAAGCCATCGACGACGACTGGAGCGACTTGTACTTTGACTCGATTCGCTCCGAGATCGGACGGCTGGTGTCGGGCGGCAACAGCGCCAGCAGCAGTCCCGAGCTGCGGATGAAAGGTGTTGACTCGCTTCGTGCGTTCCAGTCGTCTTCACCGCCCGCGTTCGCGTTGGGCGGCGGCGGTGTCAACACTGGCGGCATGAGCGCCATAGGAATCTTGAACTCCGCAACGACCCCAACTGCGAAGAAGGCTGCACCGCCTGGATTCACACCTGCAGACGCCAACCCGCACGAGTCGATCGCGGCGTTCGAGAGGCTCCGGAGCTCAATCACCTCCGCGACGACTGTGTCCGCGACCTCACCTTCGGCTGCCACCGGAGCTAGCGGTGGCTCCGCCGAAGGTTTCGCGTTCGCAAATCGCTTGTCGCTTTTCGGTCCAACGTTGAGGCAGTCGCCTCATTCTCCCGCCGCCGCTGATGCTGCTGGGTATCGTTCAGACTCTCGGACGGTGATGCTCACTGCGTCACCCAGAAGTAACTCTGTTCTTGGCAAAGGCGGCAAGCCGTCAGATCCCGCCACACCGTCAAGCGCCGCAGACTGGTCTGCTCTTCATGTTCTATCTGCGCTGCCGGCGAGTTCGCACGTTCATGGCGGGTCAGATCTTGCAAGTCTCGGTGGTGTGGAACTGGTGTCTTCTGGAACGCCGACAAGACTGCGTGGTCGACAGTGAGCGAGACGAAACAAGCGCCAAAGTTCTGATTGTGATGAAAGATTGCGACGAGAGAAGGACAACGGGCAACCGACCTACAGTCAAGCTCGTGGACCTGCATCGTGTGCATGTCTTGGTGGTGAACTCTTCCGTGCATGCAATCAGCTTCCCGTCGACCCGGTTCAGTTTGTATTCGAGCAGCTTGCGGAAGCGGTAGTGCGCTTGCACCAGCATCTTGCACGAAATCGCATGAGACAACCGCCTCTCCTTTCTTGTCATTTGCCTCATCTCGAACGAAGGGAGGAGGACCTCGTCGTATCTCGCGGCGATCCAGCTGGCGAGTCTGTGGTGCATGTCCGTCCTCATGCGGAGAACACGAAGACGCATGCGGACAAGTCGGCGCGCGAGACGACACCTCACACGCTTGAGCCGGCAGTGCGCGCGATACGAGATCGCCCTGTCGGTCGCCAAGCGCTTGTGTCGATTGCCTGAGTCAGTCACTGACATCGCAAATCCAGTTGGGTCGTAGATGGTCATGAACGCTCGGACACCAGGATCGATGGCGTAGACTCTGGATGGTGTCGCATGTGATACAGCGAACAAGCGGAAGCGAGGAATGCAACGAAAGAAGTCGCCAGTACGAAGTCGTTGGCGTCTGCAGGTGTGCTCAATGATTGCAGACCAGAAAGGCTTCACCGGCACACCTCCGTCATCACGTAGCTTCATGTACCATGGCCAGAATCGCACACCGCCGTTGCTCGCTGCATGAGAAACATCTGAACTCGAATGGAGCTCGACGGGCTTCGTGTGGACTTGAAGTGAGGGACTGGCGCGCCAGGGGTTCCTCCGCGTTGCACGGCCGCATCGCAGGACTTCCGCGAGCTCGATATCTCGTCGGCAAAGTCGAGGTAGGCACTTT
>JAASFZ010000173.1:0-28086 GCA_023334075.1 Globisporangium nunn | reverse complement strand
GCATTTTCGAGCGTCAACAGCTTCGCACTTGCGAGCACCGGCGGCTCCTAGACCTGGCAGTCGCACACTGAGATTCCCTAGCGACCTCATCGCTGTGACTGCGTGCGGGAACTCGCAGCGATAAGTGGTCGTGTTCCATGACGATGAATACCAGTTATGATTACCGAGAGGATACAGGCAGCCACTACTGTGATGTTTGTGATGACGAGGTTTGCGGCTATGACAGTCGTGTTCTCAGCCACGAGCGTCTCTGGTGCCGCAGACTTGCTTACAAGGATGTCTTCGGGTCGACCTGGAGACAGATGCATGCGTATCGTGATCGCTGCTGCCGTCGACCAACTAACAACCGTTCTGTGGAGTCGGTCTTCATCATGGCTGGTTCAAGAAGGCGGATATGTTGGTCAGTATCGACACACGCAGTGTGCACCACGAGCATCAAGTCCCGGCCAAACTCGTCTTGAGGCTTGCTCATATTTGCCGCTGCAACACAGCTTGATGTCTTGCGCACGCGCAAAGATCTTGTTGTAGAGTGAGTTGGGTGGAACCAGGGGAACTGTGTGTGACCGATACACGAGATGGTTTACGATTTGCTGCTTTTCAGTGTCGCCGGTGGTGTGGAGAGGACTTCCAGATGAACGCATGCATGGTACCTTGCGATAGGTAGCAACAACCTTGCTGCTAGGAGGAGTTGTAGTGGATCTACTGCGGCGCTGCCAGCGAAGCTGTACTAGCACCGAGGCTCGCGTCGTAAGCTTTGTTGGAACACATCTCGAAGGTAGGAGGAAGTCTATAAAATGCTCTCTTCACCTTTCTTCCAACCGGCTTCTCGGAGCCTTCCTCAACCCCGGTCGTCCCTAAAATCGACGCCAGCTTCCCCGACAGTACCTAATCCAGCATCTTGCCTTGAAGTTTGTATCCAAGTCAAAGTGGCTGACTAGCTCATTCAAGACTTGCATTTTGGATGCTCGAGGTCCAACTGAATTCTCGCTTGTTCTAGGATGTCGTACCACCTCGCATCTCACAATCAGGAACTAGACCACACACAGTTGCTGCTTGTCACTCACTCTCCCTCTCGCACTCCTTCGCGCACGTCGCAGCACGCCGCAGCTCTTCCCCGCCGCCACTGACCATGAGCGCGAACGCTGCGCAGCTGCGCGCCACCGCCAAAGAGCCGGAGCGCGAGCCAGAGCAGCAGCACCAGCAGCAGCACCAGCACCAGCAGCTCGCGGGTGAGATGCCTGGGACGCCGCCTTTGAACGCCGCCACCGAGCGCGCATGGGCCACCGCCGCTACCGACCAGAAGCAGACGACGACCAAGGCGTCCTCGAAGCGCCGCAAGAGCGCGCCGCCCGCCGTGATCCCCGCCGGCGGCTTCTATGCGCATGAGTCGGCTGAGAGCATGGCGCGGCGCCACGCCGCTGCCAGAGCGCTGCAGCGCGCCGCGTCGTGCTTTCTGGCGCGCCGCCGTGTCGCGCGCCATCTGAGCGCCATCGGCCGCCCTGTTGAGCTGCGCGTGGTGCAAGTGCAGAACCTCGAGATGCTCTGCGACTTCCGCGACGTGGTGTCCATCTACTGCAACGTGCGCGTGCTTAAGCGGCCGTTCGGACCGTTCATGTTCCAGTTCTCGACGTCCAAGAGCACGAATGTGCACCTGCCGTCGTGGACTGACACGTTCTTCGTGCCGATGCTCTCGTCGCGCTGCGACCTCGTCGTGACGCTCGTGGGCGTGACTGTGACGCACAAGCAGCGGTTCCTCGGGCAGGCGATCGCGCAGCTCGAGCCCGGGTGGGAGACGCGCGGGAAGCTCTCGGCGCCGCTTGCCAAATGGAAGTTCCCGGTGGAGGAGTCGCTGCTCGGGCTCCACCGGTTCGTGACGGGCGACGTGCAGCTTGAGCTCTCGCCCGTGTCGTCGCGGCTGCCGTGCAAGGCCGGGCAGTTCCTCATGGCGCCGCCGATCTCGTCACGGCCGTCGGGCGGCGGCGGCGCCTGGTCGTTCTGGACGCGGCGCGTGACGACGCTGGCGACTCCGAGTCCGCAGACGCCCAACAACCCGGCGAGCGCGTCACCCGCGTCCCGCAAGAGCGTAGTCACACGCTGGGGCGTGCTCACGGACACGTCGTTCCACCTCTTCGACAACAGCTCGGCCAAGCTGCTCGTGAGCCTCGACCTCGCCAAGCTCCAGGTCGTACAGTCGACCACAGACGCGCGCAAGAGCGACCCGAGCCGGCTCTTCCCTGTCAAGCTCTACGCGCAGGGCACGTTGTACACGCTCTACGTCTCCACGTACGCGCAGCAGCAGGCGTGGGAGCACAAGATTAACGTGCACCGGCGACAGCTGCTCGTCCCATAGATTTGGCTCGAAGGAGTCGTAGACAGTCGCACACCATTCTCGTATATTTAACCTCATCCTTCTAAACACGGTTCGACTCTTGCAATCCAAGTCGCTGCACACACTAGCCACTTTTCTAAATAACCTGGCGAACACCTGATCCTGTCAATAACCTCTTCTCGGCATGGATTATGGCGTATTCCCAACATCGGCCTACAATCCCCATTCTCAATTTCTCCCGATCAAAAGAGATCACCCACAGGCTCACCCAGACGATGGACCCGGCGATGGCGCGGCTGCGCGCGCTGCTGGCCGCGGCCGCCGCAAGCACCAGCGCGCCGCCCCCGCTCTCCGCCGCGTCTGCCGCCGTGGCCGCGTTCTCGGTCGAGGACCGCGCGTTCTGGGACGACCAACCCGCATCCCTCGCTGCGGATGTCGGGCTGCTGCTCGCAAGCGCAAGCGTCGAGGACGCGCAGCTCGTGCGCGTGCTGCGCACGCTGCTAGAAGCCCCGCGCTTCTGCGGCGCTGGTGTGCTGCGTGTGGTTCGCGCCAGCGTGCGCGGATTGAAGCTGGCGCGGCGCTACACCGCGCTGGCACTCGCGGTGGACGAGCTGCCGGACGCTGCACGCGCCAAGCTGCGCGAGCCACAGAGTGCGAGCCTCGCACTGCAACTATGGCTCGAACTGCTACTCGGCTGCCAGCACTCGGCCGACGTCTTCCGGCGCAGCCACGCGCAGCTCGCGGACACAGCCGTGTTTCTCGCCGAGCTGCGCCGCGAGCCTAGCGGAGATGTCGGCAGTAACGCCGACGACATCGAAGAGATGATCCGCTATTTTGTACTCGCATGCGTCGCGCTCATGCACTGTCACCGCGGGCACGAGCACGAGAGCTACTTGTTGCAGCTCGCACTCCAGCAGGCGTTCACCGAGGAAGATGTGCGCCGCCCGACCGCCGCGAGTGTCGAGCAGCTGCTGCGCGAGACCGCGTGGGTGCTCCCAGTCGACGCCGCCGGCGAGCACCTTCTGCCGTCGGTCGAGGGCAAGTGGGTCGCGGACGAGTTCGGCGGTGACCAGCACGCGTCCGGCGCGAGCGCGCCGCAGAACGCCGGCTCGGTGCTGCTGCGGCGTACAGGACACGCCTACGCGCACGAGGTGAGCGCGAGTGTCGAGCACCGCGACGGCTCGCAGAAGCTGCGCTTGAGCGGGTTTCTCTTCCAGCAGATGCCTGAGATGCAGGCACTGCTTGCGCAGCCGGAGAGCGCGCTCTCGAGTCCGTGGGAGCTGGAAGGCCACTGGAGCCAAGTGTACGAAGCGAATGCGCCGCCCACGCGCCCGAGCGCTCCGATCGTGTCCTCTGCGAGCACACCGTGGACATGCCAGGCGTGTACGATGGCGAACGAGGCGTCGGCAGTCAAATGCTCAACGTGTGGGACGCAATCGCCGAGCCGAGTGGCGGTGCAGACGTCATTCGACGACGTGCAAGGTAGTAACCCAGCGCCGTTCCGCGCGACGTTCGACCGCACCCACTCGTTCATGCGCGTGCAGTGGTCCCGCGGCGAGCAGCAAGGAGTGTGGCTGGCGCGGAAGCAGGAGGTGGCTCGCCGCTTCGACTTGGCGAGCGGGATTGCGGCAGCGAGCAGCGCGATGTCGGACGCGTCGAGCATTTTGATGCACGCGTTCTCCCCAAATGGGAGCGCGGAGAACGTGCTGCTGCTGGAGAAGCCGATCATTTCGTCTGGCTCGCACTCGGAGCTCACAGTGCAAGTGTGGATCCGTCCTCGCGCTCCGCCGTCGTCAGCTGTCTCGGACGATGGGGACGTGCAAGTTGTGCTTGGGTACGGCAGCGAATTCCAGCTGTCGCTCTCCCGCTCCGGCGAGCTCGTGTGGGAGATCGCTGGCGGTGCGCACTCGCTCCAGTTCTCGCAGTCGCTCACGTTCGACACGTTCCACCACGTTACACTGTCGCTCGGAGGCCGTACCATGGAGATGACAGTGGACGGCCTCTCGACGGGCGAGCACGCTCTCAGCGATGAGGTGCGGAAGGTGCTCTTCTCAGCACGGTCGCCGGTGTTTACGATCGGAGGAAGCCTGCTCACGGACAGCGCTGGCACGAAGAAGGCGAGTGTCTTTGCGGGTGCGATCTACGACCTGCGCATCTGGTCAACCGCGCAGCCTCCAGTTCCCGTGGCTGCGGGCCTTGCTGGTACCGAAGACAACCTGCTTGGGTACTACCCTCTCGTCGGCAATACGCAGCGGATTTTGGTTGATGGTTCCTCGGCGGAGAACCACGCAACCGTGCTCGAGGCGTATCGACCGAGGGACATTTTGGGCTCCAGCAAGTCTGCGGTGGTGATCAAGAACAGCTTCACGCCAACTGCCGAGCTGGCGGATCTGCCGGTGATGCTGCACTTTGCGTCCGCGTTGGGCTGCGAGCTTGTGGGCTGCGGCGTCTTTTCGCTGGTCGATGGCGCAGACGCGCTAGTGGTTGATCGAGGAACCACAGGGGCAGCGCTGTGGCAGGCGAATCCGGTGTCTGTGCTATCGGGTTTCGAGACGAGCTTCCAGCTCGCAAGTGCGACGCAAGGCGGATCAGATGCTTGTAGTGCGAACGCAGTTTTCGCGCTGTGCGAGGCGACGTACTGGAATATGTCGCCACTGATCGCGGAAGCGAGTACGCTGCTTGGCTCGTCTCCGAACGACGTGGCGCGATCCAACCGAACGGCTTTGTTTGTGAGCGTTGCGTCTTGTGATGAAGATGCCAACGGAACAACGCAGTACACGATTGGGGTGTTCGTGAGGTCGAAGAACCACAACTACAAGCTTGGACAGGCAAGGCACATAGTCTCCGCCGCCAAAATGCCACCCATTCAAGTGAAGTACCGCCTCCCTGAGCAGTTGCTGTCTGTGGCACTGGGGGAGGCGGAAGACTTAGTGTTTGAATGCGCGATCGATATTGCACGCGCGCTGGACCTCCAGTCGGCGAGCTCGCTTCGAGTCGGACTGGTCTTCCCGGCGCCCGAGGCGCACGCACGCGCGAGAGGAGGTACTTCTACCATCCGTCTCAACCAATGGCGATACGAAGAGCTTACCGGTGCAGTCGACTCGTCAGTCCCGTCTGTGTTGGCGTCGGTGTATTCAGGAATCGCCGCGTTCCAGCCGGTCAATGCGAGCAACGACAGCGAGACGGACAAGAAGGAGAACTCGGTGCTGTGCACGCGCTGCTCGACTGACGGCAGCGCGATCGAGCAGGAAAGCTTTGGCTGTCAAACGTGCAACCTGGTGCATGGGAGCGCTGTGTGTCGCATCTGCGCGTCCGTGTGCCACGAGGGGCATGAGCTCGTAGCGATGGGCGTCATGTCGTCTGCGTGCGCGTGCCAAACCCGTGGGAACGGACTGTGCCGCTGCAGTTCGGCTGTGAACGCCGCCGACTTCCCGCAGCTGCAGCACCCGATCACGACGTCATTGTGGTGCTGCAGCAAGTGCACCGTCATCAATGCGGCGGAGCTGAAAGAGTGCTCAATTTGTGGGAACAAGGCTCCGAAAGCTGCCGACAGCTCTGCGGCGCCTAGTTCCTCGCCGCAACCATCGACGTCCAGAGCGCTGGCGCTGATTCCGACTCCGGACGTCACGCCGCAGATTGCTGACTGGTCGTGTGAAGCGTGCACAATGCTAAACTCTGGGGACGCCACAAAATGCTCGGTGTGCGACACAGCTCGCCCAAAAGCAAGCACGCCGACAACCGCTGCTGGTGCCGACGGGATGCTGGCGCTGTACAACGCTGCGGAGGACGTGGCGAGGAAGAGTGCGTCGAGCGCTTCGTGGACCTGCGCTGCGTGCACGATGGAGAACAAGAGCTCCGACGACACGTGCTACATGTGCTCGACACCGCGGGGCATCCCGGTCGCCGCTGCGGTTGAGACGCCAGAGGTGGTGATGACCGTTCCGTCGCCGACGCCGGACCCGCCGCTGCTGCCTGTGCCGATCGACTTGACGTTCGACAACAGCGCGAGCGAGAAGCGAGCAGTTGCTGCCTCTGCGGCGCAGGTCCGCATTCCGAGCGAGATGTCGTCAGTGGCGCTCGAGAACCTAAAGTTCCTGCGTGAGTACAAGCAGACTGTGGCGGAGGCGACGTGCCAGCGCGAAGTAGTTGAGAGTCTGCGAGAGTCTCGCTGGGAGACGACCGCCGGGCTGCTGACGCTCTCGCTGCAACAGAGCCTGATTGTGGACCTCGTAGAGGGTACGTACGCTGATCGAGACGGATATCTGCGCGGCGTCGCTCGCGTGAATTCAGACGGCAGCTGGAAGATGGACGGCAACTTCAAGAAGCTGACGCAGAGCCAAGAGAACGCGCTCGTGCTGCAGTGGGACCCGTCGGCCACCCGCTTCGACGGCAAGTGGTTCCGCGGTGACGGCTCTGGCGACTGGAAGTGCGTGCTGTCACCCAGCGCGTCCGAGTTCCGCGGGCTCAATGTCGTCGAGGACTGCAAGGACGCGACCCAACTCCAGCCATTTTACTCGGGACTGATCAACATGAAGCAGAACCTCACGAACGTCTGCTACCAAAACAGCTTTTTGCAAACGCTCTTCATGACGCAGGAGTTCCGGCGGCTCATTCTTTCGTCGGATCTCGAGCAGTACACGGACGGTCCCAAAAACGACATCCTGGGGTGCGTGCAGAGCCTTTTCGCTCGCATGCTCGCATCGCAACGGCCAGCGTTGGACTCGCACCGGCTGCAGCGGTGTCTGCCGCCGACGTTCCAGGCCGGGCGGCAGCAGGACACGTCGGATTTCGCGCACTATTTGATTGACTCGCTGTCCGAGCAGCTGAACCGGCATCCGGCCACTGCGGACGGCATCGCGGACATTTTCGGCGGCGTCCAAGCAACGGTGCTGGCGTGCAAGACGTGCGGCAAGACGTCGGTGAACAAGGAGTACTTCTGGGAGCTGCTGCTCAATATGATCGATCTGCGGTACACACCAATCACAAGCATCACCGCGGTGAGCGGCTCGTCGATGAACGTCGCCACCCCGGCCGGCTACGAACGCCTCAACCATGATGTGAACAAGGACCGCAGCGGCGCGCCGTACGTGTTTCTGTGTGTGAAGCGCTGTCCTGAGCGCAAGTCGTCGCCGAGCGCGATGGACGTGGATGACACCACGCTGATGCCGATCACCGACCTCGTCGTCAAGGTGGCGCCGCACAACGAGATGCGACCGACGCTGCCCGGCTACGACCGCGTCGAGTTGGATCTGAACGCTGGTGGTAGCGTGAATGTTGTCGGTGGGAAGAAGCAGGTGTACCTGTTCACTCGCCGCGAGCCGAACGGGTCGCCGATCACGGACTTGCAGGTGATCTACGGGAACGAGGCAGTGCCCGACGGATTCAAGCAGATCCGCGTGGACCTGAACCAGGGCGAGGGCACAAAGGTGTTTTTGTGCTACCGCTGCGATATGCCGCTCACTGACCTCAAGATCGTCAACGGCGGCATCCCGGGCTACAAGATGGTGGACCACCTGCTCAACCTGAACCACGAAGACGCCGTGAAGCAATACCTCGCGTACCAAGTGGGCGGCAACGAGCCGTGCCTGACGGATCTCCAGCTCGTCGCTGGCGACGAAGTCTCGCAGTTCCAGGAAGCCGGGTGGACGTCGCTCGGCAGTCCGACGTCCATCACGTTCGATCCGAACGCGCCAAACTTCGACGATCCGCCGCGCGTGCCAGCACAGCTGATGGTGCGCCGCGGCCACGGCAACCCGATCTTCGCAGTCGACGTCTTCCGTGCGCCGCGCCAGGTGCCCAAGTACAACGACTACGAGGTCATTGATGTGTACCCTCACACAGCAGCCACGAGCGATCTTTCGTCGCTCCTGAAGGGTAACTGGATGGCGGGCGAAGACATCGACCGGACACGCAAAGCCGTGCGCATCCACTCGGTGTCGGAGCCGATTGCGCACGCGCTAGTGCTTAAGGGCAGCTTCGAGGACAAGGGCGAGGTCTCAGCGATCGCGACCGTGGCGTCCATGTGGTCGCAGTCCGTGACAGCCTCGAGCGCTTCCGAGGGCGGTCCCGTGTATCGGATGACGGGCCACTGGAAATCGTCCAAGGTGAAGCAAGCGCAGCTGTTTGACGTCGAGCTGCGTCCCGACTCGACCTCGAATCTGTACGCGCTCAGCGGGACGATTGGGGATGGCAAGGGGCGGCCGGTCGCCATCCTCGGCAACCAAACGTCTCGCTCCGTGAAGGTGAAGTGGCCGATCTCGGAGCTCTTCGTGCTGCGTGGCGACGAGAAGGTGCCGGAAGGAGTCAAGATCGTGAGCGAGACGTGCTCTGGCCGCACGGGCAACTTGCTGGCGCAGACCTCGTCGCCGCACTCGCTGTACCTTGCTGTCAAGCGCGAGGAGAGCCCTGCGAGCGGCCGGTTCATCAGCGATGTGTGCGTGATCTACGGTGAGATCGACGTCGTCCCGGACGAGTACACTTGCATCGAGAAGACGCCGGGCGGGTTCTCGGCTAACCTGAACGACGGCACGTCGGGCGTCCCGATCTTCGTCTGCTACCGGCGAGCTGCAGGTACTCCGAATGAGAAGGTGCTGATGGATCTGATGCCGATGTGGACGTCGGGTCCGCAAGTGGATGCGGTGCCGTCTGAGTTCACGAAGATTCAGCACACACCACTCGGGATGGACGCGAATGTGAACCAGGGCACAAGCGGCGTCGCCATCCACTTGTGCTTTGCGAAGTCGGACTTGGCGCACGTGACCAAGCCCGTGGAGACACCAGTGAACGGCGAGTACGAGATCACGTCGACCGTACCCGCGGGCTTCAGCAAGTTCTTCTCGTTGCTGGCAATGGAGAGTGTCTCGGAGGCGCGGATTGTGGAAGGCAAGTTCGGCACGATTCTGCACGGCCACCTCCCGGGATCCTTCCACGTCACCGCCTATACCCCCGCTCAGAAGTCGACAACGCGGCTGCTTGGTGTGTGGAGCATTGAGGCGCAGAGCAACCCGACGACGATGACCGACTTCATGCCGGCGAGCTATCCGTGCGAGTGGAGTCTAAGTGAGAGTGGCGACGAGCTCGACGGATGGTGGAGTGGGTGCGAGGAGTCACCGGCTGGTGTCACGGTGTTCAATTCCGCGCACACAGCAGGTAGTGCTGACAGCAGCGGAGGTGTACCAGCCGGCGCTGCCGGGGGCGGAAGCTGGAAGCTCATGAAGGACTCCTATGTGCGCATTGGTTTCAAGAAGGACTACGGCACCGAATGGAAGGACGGGCAGCTGATCTCGTCCGAGCGCGTGTGGCGCCACGACATCGCGTCGATGCTCTCGCGGTTCGACGCGACGCGGACGCTCGGTGGCGCCAACTCGCTCTCATGCTCGCAGTGCGAGCGCAAGACCGAGTCGCGCACGCACACGGTGATTGTCTCGCCGCCCGCGCACCTGATCCTCACTGTCAAGCGCATGTACTACGACTGGACGCAGCAAAAGACGCGCAAGTCGCTGCATGACGTCGAGTTCCCCGCGCTGCTGACACTCCCGTCGCTGTCAGAGGCGGACGAAGCAGTGGTGTTTGATGATGCGAGCGATGCAAGCGCGAAGGACAGTCAGCGCATCCGCCACTACGGCCTCTACGGCGTGCTGATCCACAGCGGTATGACCGCGAACTCGGGCCACTACTACAGCTTCTGCCGCGAGAGCGATGACGCGGCGCAGGAGCTCCACCTTGAAGACTCGCCGGCGTCGCCGTGGATCAAGTTCAACGACACGAAGGTCGAGCGCTCGAACTGGCAGGAGATCAACCGGTCGGTGGCCAACTCGGTCTCGGATGCGGTGTACCTGCTGCTTTACAAGAAGTTGAGCTACCCGCCCCCAGACAAGGACGCTGCGGCCGCTTTCCACGAGGAACAACAGGACAGCGCGGACGACGAAGAAGCGATGCTGCTCGCAAAAGCCATGGCGCTGTCCATGTCTGCAGCGAGTCGCAAGCGCCAGTCAGTCGACAGTACCGCCGCCGAAGGCGAAGAGGCGAAGCGCGACGAGGACGAAGAGAGCGTCACGAAGCCGCTGTCATCGTCGTCGCACCGCACGATCCTCCCGTCGATTTTGAAAGAGGTGCGTTAGCATTCTCAACTCTCGTGACGCTGATGCTCCTTGTTCTTCTTGTAGTGGATGCTGATGTGTTGGTGTGCGCTTCAGGTGGAGCGAGAGAATACGACGTTCCTACACGACACGCTGAGCGCGACCTCAAGTGCTCTCCATGCGGACGACCTGCACACCCTGCTGGTGCTGCGCCGCGCAGTGCCGCTCCACATTCGCGCGCTCCTGGACGAGATGCAGGCGTAAGAAGCGTCAAACGGACGAATGTTGCGTAGAGTTCGTTAGAGAGAGGAAGCCAAAGCTGCTGCCGGTGCGAATGCATGGAATGATCGAACGCGGCTTGTGCTCGCGTGGCAGTTGAATGGCTATGCTTGTTACTTCCGAGTGACGCACAAACGCATCGAGAGGCTTACGAGCAACGACCGAGTACGAATGCACGAGCGAAGAGCCCTCGCTCGCAAACAGGGATTCGGGAATCCACACGCGAAATGCAGGAAAGGAAGAACGAACGGAAGGAAGGGAGCAGCAGACGATGGCTGGCGGCGCACAATCACGCAGCGACAGCGCATAGACGCTGGCGCTTGAACACGCCGACCTCGCCCGCTTGCTCCCACTCGGCGAGCGTGTTGCGGTACGTCTGGATGAGGAACTTGAGCGCCGTGGGGCCACCGATGACCGCCTCGAACTTGTCGCGGCTGCGGAGATCCACGAGACTCAGTGACGGCATCCCCGACGAGATCGCGATCACGGCCGCCGACGTGAGTTTCGCGCAGCCCCAGAGCCGCAGCTCCTTGAGTCGGCCGAGCGACGCGACGATGCGCAGGATCGCCGCGTCCGTGATGCGCGAGCATTGCGACAGGTTCAGCGTCTCGAGCAGCGGCAGCGCCGCGCAGATCGTCGCGACCGACGCGTCCGAGATTTTGTAGCAGTAGCGGAGGTTCAGATCCTTGAGCTGCGGCAGCGCAGCCGCGACCGCCGCGACCAGGCTGTCGTCCACTTTATGGCAGTAGCGGAGGTTGAGACGCCGGAGCGTGGGGCAGCTCGCCGCCACATGCGCGATCGCCGCGTTGTCAACGTTGTGGCAGCCCCAGAGGCTCAGGTCCTGCAGCTGCTCGCACGTTGCGAGGTTCCGCACGTCAGCGCCCGAGACCGTGTGGCAGCCGAGGAGATCCACGACGCGTAGCGTTGCGCGGTTGTTGCGCACCAGCAGCGCCAGCGCCGCGCTGTCCACGCTCATGTCGCGGAAGCGCAGCTCGCGCAGGTTCGTGCATGTCTCTGCGAGAAACAGCAGCTGGGAATAGCCACATATGTATACACACTCATTAGCTCAAGGTCTCCCGTGGCTGCCCTTCGTTAGCCAGTGTACGCACCCCGTCAGCGCCCAGCACCTCGCAGCGGTTTAGGTCGAGTACGTGCAGCCCCGCGAGCGCGCGTGCGGCGAACGATGCGCCGTCACAGCGCAGCAACTGCGCCGTGAAGGCGTCGCAGCTGGCAAGCCGCAGTTCGCGGAGCGCGGCGCCCGCGCGCTGCAGCAGACAGCGCCAGAAGGCTAGCGGGCGCTGGTTGTCGCCCTGTTTGCAGAGGTGCGGGCTCTTGCCTACGCAGTCGGTACACGCGCCGCAGAACGACGCGAAGCGCGTCGCGATGGGCTCCGCGCGCAGCGTCCGGTTCACGCTCAGCAGCGCCGCGCGGTCGCGCATGCCGAGGCATCCGAGCACGAGCTGCAGGCTCTCGGACGACAGGGCGCTCAGCATGTTGCTGCTGCTGCTGGCGGCGGCGGCGGCGACTGGCGCGCGCGCGCGCTCTTGTCCTTCTTCTCTCTCTGTTAGTATGGTGCTTCCTCGCGGGTGCTCCTTCTTCTCAGTACGTTTGCCAGAAGGCCGTGCGGGTCTCGTGGCTGCGCTGGTTGATCCACTGGTGCTGCGGGCAGTCCTTCAGCATTCCTCGAGCGCCGCCGCCGACTGTGGTAAGAGGACGGGAGGGCGCGCCGGGAACGGGAGGACGCGCGGGGGAGAGGACGGGCGTGTGCGCGGGCTGGGGCCTGCGTGCGTGCTGTCGACGAGCTGCTGCTGCTGCTGCTGCTGTGTGTATTTGGTTGTGAGCCTATGTGTGTGTGTGTGTGAGCGAGAAGGCAGAGAGTGTAAAAAGAAGCGAAATGTGCTATAAAGGCGTATATGTATGGAGGTTTACCATGGCTCCACGCCGATACAAAGTACGAAATAGGGCATACTGAAATCAAGCCACCTCGCCCCTGGCGGGTAACTCATAATATTCATTGTATGATCCGGCTATTGACGAAGCGCTTGGTCGGAATGTCGCAACGGGAGGTCTCTGGGCGGCAGCACCGGCGTTCGGAAGCCATCGTGGCGCTCGCACGAACTGCCGGAAAAAAAGCTCTCGCGGCCGCAACGCGGTCTCCTGCGCCGCGCAGCCCGCGCGTCCGAGCCAAAAGGCGAAGCGTGCCGAGTCGCAATGGTCGACGCGGCGTTTGCGCGGAGAGACGAAGGCGGGTTCCCGCGTGGATCGGCGCGCAGCGCTTTGCCGAGTTCTTCGGTGGCAGAAGAAGGAGGAAGCCGTCGAGTCCGAGGACGTCGCCGACTCTTCAGAGACTTGCGGCGCGCCGAGCCAGCGATTGGCGCATCGCCAAGTCTTCGCGCCGAGCGCTGCATCCCAACCACGAACAGCTGCTGCTGCAGCACTCGCTCCGCTTTCTCGGCGTCTGCCCTCGCCAAACTGCGATGTGCTGCAGTCGCCAACCACAACCCCCTAGTCCCTAGTCCCTAGTGAAGAAATCCACGCCACCTTCCTGTTTGCTCACTTCGTAGTGATAAAACCCCGGATGTGGTGGCTGGTGGCGAAAAGCTCAAAAGCACCGCTTCCAAGCACCACCACTCGGAGCAGCCATGGCCGGGAAGCGCAAGCAGCGGCGCGACAAGCCCAAGCAGCAGCCAGCAGCCTATGACAGCGGCGGCGACAGCGACGCCAGCGACGAGCTCTTCGGCGACGCGGTACTGGCGGCGCAGCCGCAGTCACTCGAGCGCGGCGAAGTGCGTGACTTCTCGGTCGAGGCGCCGCGAGCGGGCCGCAACAGTAAGCGCGCACGCGCCGAGGAGCTCGCGCAGCGAGAGGCGGCAGCGCTACGCGCCGCCAAGGCGCAGAAGGTCGTGTGGCGCAAGTTCGAGCGCGTCAACCGCGCGTTCGAGCGCTACTATCAGGAGCTGCTGGCGCTTCCAGCGGACGACTGGACGCGCTTCGTCGCGAGTCTCCAGCAGCCGATGCCCGTGCACGTGCGCGTGAACGGTGCGTGGCGATGACATTCGCGATGTGCAGACTGGTGACAAGTATGCGACTGACGGAGAGGTTGGTGCTTAACAGGTAACTACAAGAGCCTGGCGGAGATCGTGACCGGCACGCTGGAGACGGACTTCGACGTGAGCTCCCGCACGGTCAAGCTCGCGTCGGGCGACGAGCACCAGGTTGCGTTCGCGCCGGTTCCCTGGGCGGAAGGCAAGGCGATCTGGAAGGTGCGAGTCTGGTGGAGCTGCTGCTGTCGCTCGAGGTAGGCAGCTAAAAGGGTCTTTCTTATATGTGTGACTGGCCTGCAGCTTTCGGTGGACAGCAAGAGCTTCCGCAAGTCTGAGCCGCTCAAGGACCTGAGCACCTACTTCCGCGCGCAGTGCCACATCGGGCTGCTGCTGCGGTCGGAGCCGTCCACGAGCATCGTGCCGGCGTTCCTGCAGGTCGCGCCGGGCGACCGAGTGCTCGACCTGTGCGGCGGCGGCGAGCACCGCGCACCGATGGTGGCCGAGGCACTCGCGTCATCGTCAGGTCTGCTCGTCGTGAACGAGCGCGACGCGAGCGCCGCCAGCAGTGCGGCCCGCAGTCTCTCGCGCTCCGCGGCGCTGGCTCGCTCGGTGGTGGTGACAGCGCACAGGGCGCTCGAGTTCCCGCAGCCGCACGCGTACGACAGCCACTACGACGTCGAGGCGGCGCTCTTCGACCGCGTGATCTGCTCGGTGCCGTGCTCGGGCGACGGGCTGATCCGCAAGATCCCGGAGCGCTGGCGCACGTGGAGCCCTACGGGTGCACTCAAGTTCCACGGCAGCCAGGTGGCGCTGCTGGCCAAGGCCGCGTCGCTGACCAAGGTCGGGGGCTCGATCATCTACTGCACGCGGTCGTTCCACCCGGTCGAGAACGAGGCCGTTGTCGCGGAGCTGTTGCGCGCCGGCGACGGCGCGTACGAGCTCGTCGACGTCTCGGACGTTCTCCCAGAACTGAAGCGGGCACACGGGTGCTCGTCGTGGAAGGTGGTCGACGACACCATGGAGCCTGTGACGTCGTGGGACGCCGCATCGGACGACCAGAAGCGCTTGCTGCGGGCGACGATGTGGCCGCCGGTAGCTTCCGAGAGGAAGGAGATGCGCTTGGAGCGCTGCGTGCGCCTCCTGCCGCACCAGAACGACACGCACGGGCTCTTCCTCGCGGTCATCAAGAAGATCAAACAGGTCGCCGTGTCGCTTGCCGGTCCGGCTGCTGCTGTTGCTACTGCTCCTGCTGGTAGCAGCACGCAGGAGAAGAAGAAGCTCAAGCAGTCCAAGAAGGTGCTCGGCAGCTTCTCTGCGATTGAGGAGAAGAACTGGAAGGCGATCCGCGCTTTCTTCGGGCTCTCGAGCGAGCTCACGCGCGCCGATTTCATGGAGCGGAGCGGGTTCGCGAAGGACAAGTCAGTGCACCTCGTGACGCCGGTGGTCTCTACATTCCTGGATGACACGTTCAAAGGACGGCTCGTGGTGTACAAAGCCGGCGTGGAGGCGCTGCGCCGCTCGAGCGCCGGCTACGAGCTGCTTGACGAAGGCGCGCGCGCGCTGCTGCCGTTCCTTTCACGCCGCGTGGTGCAGCTGCAGATGGACGAGTTTGCGGCGTTGCTGTCGACGAAGGAGGCGTGGCTCAAGAACGCAAGCGATGCGGTGCGCACAGCGCTGGCGACGATGGCCGAGGGCAGCCTGTGCGTCGTGCTGGACGACATGGAGCCCGCGCAGACCGCCGACCAGGACATTGTGCTCGTAGCGACGAAGCGCCTCAGCTCGTACTCGCTCGCGTCCACGTCGGCGGCGATCGCGCGCACCAAGACGCTGATCTCGGAGCTGAACACGGGCGACGACGACGACGGCTACGACTCGTTCGAGTACGAGGACTAGGAGATGCATATGCTATACCCGAGCGAGACGAATAGAATTCATGACGCTGAGTGCAATGACGATTGCGGTGCGATATCCACGGCTTTACCAACGACAGACAGCCTCCGATGTACTTTTGATTGACGTTCTATTGTTCCCCTAGTTCGCTAGACTACATGGTCGTGCTCGTGCTCGTGCTGGCTACGTATGCTACTTCTTCGTGGTCGCTGTGCTGGCGCTGCGTGCTGCTTCGCCCCCGGTCCTCGCCACTCGTTTAACAAATTCGGTCGTACATACTACCTCGTTGACGATCTTGATACTTGGATGGCATTGGTGCGTCACGTGGAGACGGTGGTCGCGGCGGCTATGCTGCTGCTCTTCGACGCGTGGCTCGAGTGGCCAGACGAACTCAGCAGACAGCTCAGCGCCGACGGCGCGAACTTGCTCGGGCGGAAGTACTTGAGTGCGTAGAACGCGTCTTCGAAGACCGCCACGACCTTGGAGAACGCAAAGCTGCTCGCGCTCACGTTGCGGTCCGGGTGGATCGGGTCCTCGATCACAAGCGCCGGCTTGCCCACAGCCGCGCCGTGCTCCGCCAGGCGGTAGATGTAGCCGCCGTCGCGAATCGAAATGCCGTTCTTGCGGTAGTCGAAGACAATCCCAAAGTACTCGAGCAGCAGCATCGTGTGCTCACCCAGACACAGGCGTTCCGAGATCTCCTGCTGCTGCCGCTTGGTGCTCTCGTCGTCGCTGTCGGCAGCCGATAAGGAGCTGCACAGCGACGACGAGTCCTCCGTGTCTGCGTTGCTGCTCGTGACGCTCACCGAATCGAGTTGCGCATCAGACCCCGGTATGGACCCAGCTGCTGAGCTACCGCTACTCGCACTTGCAGACGAAGGCTTCGCAGCTCTCGAAGAACTCCGCGTCGCTACAGCTGACGCTTTCGACCCTGTAGCAGCTGCGACCGCGGCGGCATAACTGGATGGTGGCATCGATGCAGCCTTCTTCGCCATTGCCTCCTCTTCCGCCGGCGACACTTTGGCGATCCCAGCAGCGACTGCAGCGTAACTGAATCGCTGCACCGGTGGTGTCTTTTCACACGAACTGCTATCCGCCTTCCTACCTGCCTCCGACGCTGACGAACTACTGCTAGTGCTCGAGCGCGAGACGATCGAAGCGTACGACGAAGTCGGTACCGCAGGAGGAAGCTTCACGGGTGACCCCACTTCTGTCGGCGTCGAACCTGGTGCTGTTGCCTTGTTCGGTGCCGCCGCCACACGCGCTGCCTCAGCCGCCATCGCCGCTGGCGTCGGAGGTAGCGAACCCGACGCATAGATCGATGCCGCGTGGAAGCAACGCTCGCCGTTTCGCCAGAGCTGCGAGAAGTGCACGAGCATAAGCACGATCGAGTAGGAGCTCAGGCCGCCCGTGTACGCGTCGTTGAGGTCGCGCTCACGCAGCAGCTGCTTGAAAACAACTGCAAGCGGGTAGAGCTCCGGCAGCTGCTCGTTGTAGCGCTTGATGAGGTCGCGCGCGATGAGCCCGCTATGCGTCGCCGATGACTCAAACGTGATGTCGATCGGCACACGCGTGCTGTCGGCACTCACGAGCTTGAGCACGGGGATCTTGGCGGTGTCGAGTACCAGCAGCGAGTGCACCCAGGGCTGCGCCTCAAGCGCCGTCGCGAGCCGCCGCAGGTTCTTCACCGTCACGGCCGCCGCGTCGTCCGCCTCCACAACGTCCTATATGTGTGTATGTGGCTGTGTCAGTGCTGGCGATGATCCTATTCGTGCAATAAATGCATGCGCTATGATGCACGCACCAGAATGACGAGGTCGACGTCGCTGCTCGGGAGCCAGATGCCGGTTGAGTAGGAGCCGAAGGTCTCGACGGTCGAGCGCGGCCAGAGCGACTGCACGCACGCGCGCACGTTCGCGATCATGACTTCGATGTGCACCGCCATGTCCTCCACGGTGCTGCGCGTGTACTGCGCGTACTCGAGGATCTCGACGTGCAGCCTGCGAATGACAGGCGTCAGTCGTCACTTCGCCTCGTTCTCTCCACCGCACGATGCTGTTCGTGTTTGACCCACCGCTCGGCGACGGAGAGCGCGTCCGCCTGCTTTCGGCTGCGGTTTCCCCAACTCGGCGGCGCCAGGCCACTCGGCGCCAGGAAAAGCGTGTGGTTGCGACTCTTGTGGCTGTCAGGATCCAGCTGCACGCGCTGCTGCTGCTGCTGCTGCTGCTTGGCGAGCGCCGTCGCCTTCTCCTTCTCCGCGGCTGCTGCTGCCGCCGCCTTCTCCTTCTCGGCAGCAGCTGCGGCCGCCAGGGCCGCCGCCTTCTTCTTCGCGGCCTTTGACTGCTTCGCTCCGGAGTCTGCAGCCACCAGTCCCGTCAGCCTCTCCATCACGTCCTCTCCTACTAAATCTCCGCCACCAGTGGCACACGCACTCTTCTTGGGTGGGGCAGTAGCGTCCGCCGGCTTGCTGGTCGTCGACGCGCCCTGCCTGCTGCTGCTGCTGCTGCCGCTGTTGTTGTTGCTGTTGTTGCTGTTGTTGTTGTTATTGTTAGCGCCGGTCGCTGCCTGCGCCTTGGGCTTGGACGGCGGCGGCGCCGCCATCGCCTTCTTCTTAGGCGTGGGCGCCTGGTACCGCCGGTGGTCCGCGAGCATCGCGGCGGCGTCGCGGGGCTTCATGCGTAACGTGAGCGAGAGCGATGTAGAGGGCGGACGATCGATCGGGTGGATGGCGGCGGTGAGCGAGGGAAGTGGCGAGGGATGGGCGAGCGCTGAATGTACGGGCTAGAATGGCTGGAGAAGCGAATCAATCCCGAATATGATTTCCCTTCGAAAAGCGCTGTGTCAAGCGATCGCGATGTATTGCTGCGACCTATGTCGTTGATATCCGGTGTCTGTGCAATAGCTGCATCGGCTTCCGCTATTGCACACGCGCAATTTGGCCCACAAATAGACCTTGAAACAAACTTAGCACAACGAGCGCACATGCACCAGCACAAATTCTTTGCCAAATAAAACACCAAATAATTCGCTCGCATCGTTTCTGGCCCAAGTCCCTGATTCCGTTGCCTTTCAGCTGATAAATCCCCGAATGCCCAAGGCGGCGGAGCTGACCGAGCGCTTGCTGGCCGCGTGCCGCCAGGGCGACGTCGCGGCCGCATACGCGCTGCTGGAGGCGAACTCCGCGAGAGTCCCGCTGCTACTGAACGCAGCGGGCGCGGCCGGCGACACGCCACTCGTCGCCGCGTGCCGCCGTCGTCATCCTGCGCTCGTGCTCTTGTTGCTGAAATATGGCGCCGATGTGAACACGTCGGCGAAAAGCGGCGCATCCCCGCTGCACCTCGCAGCTCAAGTGGGCGACGCCGAGATCGCGAACGCGCTGCTGGCACTCGGCGCGGACACGGAGGCAGTCGCATCGGGGGAGCGCACGCCGCTGCACGTGGCAGCGCGCCGCGGCCACCACGACGTCGTTGTCGCGCTGCTCGCGAATGGCGCGAACGCGAATGCGTCAAGCGCCAAGGGCTGGACAGCTCTCCACATTGCGGCGCTGCAAGGCCACGTGGGCGTCCTGAATGTGCTCGCGGCGTGCGGCGCGGATATTAATGCGGTCACACTGGACGGCTGGACGGCGCTGCACAACGCAGTGCGTGATGGCGACAGCGCAGTTGTCGCGGCGCTGCTCGCATGTTCGCCCGATCTTAGTGCAGCGAACTCCCAAGGCATCACACCGCTTCACTTCGCAGCCCAACTCGGTCACACGGCCATCGCTGCGGAGCTGCTGAACCACGGGGAGCGCATGCCCAGAGGTTTGGGGGGATCACTCTGCATCGCTGCTTGGTGCGGACACGAAGGCGTGGTCGCGGAGATACTGGCACACGGCGCAAGCGTCAATACTTTGACGTCGGGCGGCTCCACTGCGTTGTTCATGGCGGCGGGCGCTAATCGTGTGGGAGTCATTGCTTTGTTGCTGAAGCACTCAGCAGACCCGAACACTGCTCTCTCGAATGGTGAGACGCCGCTGCATTCAGCGGCTCAGAATGGGCACGATGATGCCGTGCGTGTGCTTCTGGAGTTCGGAGCGGACGTGAATGCAACGGAGCGAATGGGCGGCACTCCACTCTACTACGCTGCTCACCACGGTCATGCCTCCGTGGTGTCGATGCTCATAGCAAACGGAGCAGATTTGCAGCGCACAAAGACGGATGGCCGCTCGCCGCTCCACGTTGCTGCGCGCTACAATCGACTTGACGTTGTACGTGTGCTGGTGGCTGAAGGGGCGGACATTGATGCCGTCACAGTGAACGGGGCCACTCCATTCCAAACTGCTGCGATGAGCGACAGCGAACGTGTGGTGAGAGAACTGCTGGCACGTGGGGCCGGCATGTAAGCGAAGCAAATTGACGGAATGACGCCGCTGGATCCTGTCTCGCAGTTCTCCAGCACGGATATCATGAGTTCGCCGATAATGAACGAAGCTTGTGACGTGGACGACAAATATGTTGGCGGGACGACTTCGCTGCTCCATTCTGCTCGCAATTTCTCCAGCGTCGTCGCCAGCAAGTTACTGGAGCATGTGCTGATCAATACTTCAGCTCATACGGACGACCGTGTGATCTCCTGGATGCTGTAAATCACAAACTCGTATCTACTGCTCGGTGGGTACTGGATACAAGGTGGACTCGATTCCAGCTCGCCTTTCATATATACCTACCGCAGTCCACGCACTTAGTTTGCAACTTGTGCTTGATCGCTACAAGTAGGTCGGTCGAGACTGGTTGATGGCCTCAAATACTGAGCTCGCATTTGGTCTTGTGCAGGTAGGTACCACCAGTATTGGTGTATCGGATCAATAAGTTGATGGAAATGGTTTTCGTGTGAAACCTTGCCGACCTGGAAAGTCGTTTCGGTGCGACAACAACAACAGCAGCAGCCGCAGCAGCAACCCAGCAGTTTCTGCTGTGCTGAAGCATGCCCGAAGTTTACGCGAATGCGATCTTCGTTTGCCTTCTCAAGACTAACGGCCAATGTTCTCGAGTCTTGCGTTGATCTTGCATGCTGTTTCCACACACCTGCTCCTTCGCTTAGATTGTCATGCCTCAAGAAGAATACCATGAACTCTTCCCTTGCTTCGCTTCTTGCGACGCTCGCGGACCTGGGACGCTCGAGCATTGCGACCGACAAATGCGCTCGTCGTGCATGAGAAATCACTTGGACTTCTGTAGGAGCTTCTGCGTCGCGGCGTTCTTCCTAGCTCGCATGGTGTTAGCCAGATTCGACGATACGCGCAGCACGCTCTACTAGCATTGGAGATCCTAATTGCCTGACGATGCTCATCAGCTCGTTCTTCATTTCGAGAAGAGCGCTCGCCATGCACTACCCGTGATGTTGCACACTCGACACAATTCTTCACTTGCTGGTTTTCATATCCTTCTTTCGCACCTTCCAGGCTTCTTTCAAAGATACACTCAAGCAGCTCGAGAACTGTTAGGACTCTCTCTTTCAGATCGTGAGCATCATCGACTTCTCATGTCTGTGATATCTGTTCGACCTGACACATTGTTACTGACTGTGTGTTCTGTGCACACATAACAACAGAAGGTACATCTTCCAAGCAGGCTGCCTGCCACTCGCTCTTGACCATGACGGTTGTTGCTTCCTGCTTCTGGCGGTACAAGAGCTCGCTTTGAAGCTGAAGATACCCAAGTGCAAGCAAAGCGCCGCATTTATCTGGAGCTAGTCGTCAATCTTAAGTCCAGCTTCGCGGCGGTATCTGCAGCGAGAGAACTCGCCGACGGAATGGACGCCGAGCAGCGAGAGTTCTACTTCATGATGCTCCTCGTTTTACATTACTACGGTGTTGACCGATTAGGACACGGTGGACAGGTCCGTTCTTCTTCCAAAGTTGTTTCAAGGACACAACGCTTTCAAGGCTGTGTGCGATGGATTTTGCTCGCCCAGCATGTCGAGCAGTGTCTCGATGTGGCACAGTTTTTCTCCCTGCGAGCATTTGTCGCACCCGGATCGCGCCTTTCGTTGATCGACCCCTTGTAGCATCGGCTTGGAGACGCAGCCATACAACGACTTAACTGAGCCGATGAACCAACTCAGAGAGACACCTCCGACGCAGGCATGGTGGGCCCGGCCAATTTCCGCCCTCGCTCGGGTCGCTGTCAAACTGCTCTAACGCCGCCAGGACCTGCTTCAGGCGTGGGCGCTACTGCGCGAGCCCCTACTTCACACGTAATGTGGATTTCCTGGCGCTATTTTTATTCCGACGATTCTATTTTTGCGTCGTCAAACTCAGATTGTCCTGAGTTCTCCACTCCGGTTAAGTACGGCCCATCGATCGAAGCTCGCACGCCAGCAACCAGCCGCCACACTCGCTGCCGCATGCGCCGAGAGCCACTCGGCGCGTGAGCGAGCGACTGCCGCGCACCACGTCACCCCTCTCACCCCGCGCGTCAGAACCGCATCGGCCGGCGCGGCGCTTCCGCCCTTCCTCGTCCTCCAGCCCCGCGCCGCCGCACACGTCGCAGAAGACGCCCATGGCGGCGCTCGAGCTGCTCACGGACCTGGCGCTGCTCTCGTCGCTGAGCGCGCTCGCGCACTTCTTCTTCGGTCTCTCGGGTGTACTCGCGGCTGCGCTCGGCGTCTCGCTGCTCGAGCACGGCGCGCAGCTCGCGGCGTCCGCACGCGGCTGGCGCCTGGTGCCGCACGCGGAGACACCGGCACTGGGACCGGCACCATCCCCTGACGCCAGCAGCAGCAACAGCAGTAGCAGCAGCAGTGGTGATAATGGCGATGGAGACTCCCCCGACCCCCGCACGCTACTCGAGCAGTTCGCGACGTCCGACGTGACCTACGACTTCGACGTGCCGGCGGCGCCGCTGTCGAGCGCGGCGTCCGAAGTGAGCGCCGCGTCTTCTGACGACGCGTCCGCGCGGCTCGTGATCCGGGACGTCGGCAGCGTCCGCAGTGAGCCGGGCGACGCGCTCGTGCTCATGAACGCGCGCGCGCCGATCGCGTTCGAGACCGAGCTCTTTGCCGGGTGCGTGCACTTTTTCGTGCGCACGGCGCCCGAGGACCCGCACTGGGCGCACTTGTTCCGCGGCCGCCGGCGCATGTTCTGGATCCAGGTGCAAGGCCGCTTCAAGCGCGCGCCGCGCGGGACCGTCTACCTCGGCGGCGAGCTGCCGGCGCAGATCGCGCCGGGGCTCTTCACGCGCAGCGTGGCGCTCGTGATCATGGGTCTCATCCAGCAGCTCGTGGGCAGCGTCAACTTCAGCTTCGGTGACGCGGACAGCGACGTCGTGCCCTCGATTGCGCTGCCACTCTACCAGTCGGCAGACCAGCTCATCGTGACGCCCGCTGGCGAGCAGCCGCCACCGCTCGGCGAGCGCGACTTTGGCGAGACCGAGGCCGCTCGCCGGCAGCGGCGCGCGACGCCCGTGGGCAGTGAGGTGTACGAGGTCGGCGCCACGTACTCGTTCGACTTCCACACGATGTACGTCGACCTCACGCGCTGGCGCACGGCGAACCTCCCGGGTCTGAGCGAGATGGAATTGAGCACGTTCTTCGACTCGCTGCCGCTGCGCATGGTGGCCTACGACGTTCGCGCATCGCCGTCGGAGCGTCACCGCCAGCAGCAGAAACAATACTTGTTCAGCTTTGAGGTTCAGTACGACCGCCACCGCGGCAGCCACACGCTGCAGCATCCGCATCAGAGCAGCAGCGCTGCTGGAACGCGCCGCGAGCAATCTCCGCCGCTTCAGGGCGGACTGGAGCGGCATGAGAGCGACAATAGCGAGGAGGCGCAGTCCCTCGCGGGAGTGGGCAGCACGGATGGCATGAGCACGGTTGTGAGCGACGCGAGCAGCTCGTTCGACGAACAGACGCTCGTGCTCGACGAGGTGCTCTTCCTGAATCAGGAGCGTGCGCGGCGCCTCACTGCGCTCTCGGTCGTGTATCTGTGCTGGCTCGAGGAAGTGGACGTGCCGACGGGTGTGCGGCGCGTTCACTATGTGTTCTCTCTGCGCGATGCGAGCAGCGGTGACACGCAGCAGATTGCGGTAGTTAGCGCCTACGAGCTGCGTCTGCTGCTGCTTGGACGCCGACGCACCAAAGGGAACAACCGCATGAGCAGCAAGCACCACCACCATCGGCGCAACCAGCAGCAGCTACCGCGTTCGTCGTCGTCGAAAGATGTTGGCAGCGAGGATGGGCTGCTCTCGCTCGACGCCCTGCGCTTCCACAGCCAGTCGCGCATCGGCAGCTATAGCACGATCAGCGACGAGGCGCTCGTGATCGCCGACTGTGTCGAGAAGCTTGTGAAGAGTAGCAGCACCACTGGCGGCGAATCCGTCGCGTCAAGTGACAATGGCAACGCTGACAGCGGCGATGGGACTACTGCTGCTTCGAATGCGTCGGAGGAGGACCATTTTCCAGCGGAGCTGCGTGCGTCTCCTACGCCCTTGGATCTGCTCAATGAGAACGAGGAGATAGCGTTCCAAGCGGCGCTGTACCAGTGTCTGACGCGCCGCTCGCAGCTGCAAGTGGCGCAGAGCTCGACCGCGCTCAGTCTGACGCCGTCGATGCTCGGCGTGAATCTGAGCAAGCGCGAGCGCGACGAGATGCGCGTGGTGTTCGAAGGCGTCGTGTACCGTTACTACACCGAGGCGCTGCTGCGTCAAGAGGTGCTCGTGGTCACAGTTGACGAACTGCTGTTCTACCGCTCGTACTCGGCTAGTCCCGAGAAGCGTGTCGCGTGCAGTCACGTGATCGGCGTGCGAGCGCTGCCATCGCTGCCGTTCATGCTGGAAGGCACCGCAGAGTCGGAGCCCGTCGACAGTGGCACGTGCGTGCTGCAGATCACGACGCTCGCCGAGGAGATCGTGCTGTGTGTGTCGACGGAGCACGCGCGCAGCGTGTGGCTGCGCGTCTTGGTGCAGCACTGCGAGCCGCAGACGAACGTAGAGCGATCGCAGAGCCACTCGCTGATGGTGGCGCAGATCTGCTGCGCGACGAACAAGCCGCTCAAGCCTGCAGGCAGGATCATCTTGAACTCCCGTTCTCTGTTCCCACGTCACAGCACGAGTTTGAGCTCGACAGCTCCCGTCGACGGCAGTGTCAGTACTACATCCTCTCCAGCAGGGGAGCGCGCCATTCACATGGTCGAGCGTGCGCTCAAGTTGGGGCTACGCATCCATCGTCACGGCAGCGAGCGCGTGTCCGCGTCCGAGACGCTCGAGTTCATGGATGCGGCGAGCAGCTTGCGCAGTCTGGACTTGCGCGCTGCGCAGCGCGATCTGGCGCACGAGGCGCAGATGGCGCTGTTCCTGAACTTGTACCACGTCGTGCTCGCGCATGCGATGCTCGCGCACGGGTTCCCGCGCAGCAAGAGCCAGTGGGCGACCTTCTTGACGCACATGTGCTACAGCGTTGGACTCGACGCCAGTGGACGGGAGCAGGCGAGTTTGTCGCTTGCGGAGATCGAGCACTTGCTGCTGCGTCGCCGCATGCAGCAGGCGGATCTGCCGTATCTGAGCGTGAGCTCGCTGCTTAGTGGTCGGGAGAGCAGCTTGAGTTTGCAGCTGCGCAGGCGTTGCCTGGAGGGGATCGGTGTCTCGCATCCAGACTTCCGCCTGACGTTTGCCCTTGCGACGAATCAGCAACTGTGCAATCGTCGTGAGAGCGGCAGTGACCAGCGCGGCCTGGTGGCGGTGTACAAGCCCGAGCGCGTGCACGACCAGCTGAACGCAGTCGCGAGCAGCGTGCTGCGAGGCTCCGTGTCGGTCGAGAAGCGGAAGGACGGCAGCGCCGTGATCTTCCTGCCGCGCATCTGCGAGTGGTATCGCCTGGACTTTGGCGGCGGCGGCTCGCCTCTCCACTGCGCGCGCAGGCTGCTCGGGTTCGTGGACGAGAGTGTGCAGCACGAGGTGATGGAAGTGCTGGAAGACCCGCTCGCGACCCGAACGAAGTTCTGCGACTTCAAGTTCACGCCCAAGACCGCACTAGTGCAAGTGCTGGACGAGACAGAAGCAGAGCAAGTGGACGCAGGTGGGTCCGAGCCGGACGAGATGCTGCGGCGAAGGTATCACCAGCAGCAACAAGTGGACCCGAATGCGTGAGTTTGCTCTGAGGAGCGAGGGAGCCGAGGTGACATACAACCAACTGGTCAAGTCCGTCGGACGAGAAGCTCGAGGCGAATCATATTTATCATCATCATCCATCCCCAAAAGCGGGCGATAGGCAGTCGCGCGTGGCTTTCAATCTATGCGGTAGCAGCGACGCGCCTTCTCTCCAATCCGTGGTTCGGACCGAGCCTTATCGTCCTCTCGTCTCCTTGCCCACTCGCTCGCTCGCTCGCTCGCTCCTTCGCTATACGCAGGCGTGCGTGGGCGTGCTGCTCAAAAGTGGAGGGCATGACCTTGGCGGCGGCACACACACATTGTACATTCACACTCCTCCTCTTGACATGCCTTCCTCGATCGTTCGACCGGACGCTCTCGGGCGCCTTGCCCAGCGCGACGTCCTTGCTCGCTTCGTGATGCTTCCGTTCACTCGTTGCTGCGAGCGCGCGCGCGCGTGCTGCTGCGTCGCCGAGTTCAAATGTGTTGGACGACGCGACTTTGCCGCGTTTTTTCAGCTGGACTCGGCGGGCGTCGTCGCAGCGGGCGCGTCCCGAGACGACGCCGTGGGCTCGTTGTGGTTGCCCGTCGAGATCGATTCGATCATCTTCACAATGCGCTCGTTCTTGTCCTTGATGTACTTCTCCTCGAGGATCTTGAAGTGATGGCAATCGCGGTCCGCGCTATTCATTTTCCAAGCATAAACAGGGTCGCGTGAGTCGAGGGGTAACCGATAGCGAAGCTTCCTTTTCCTCTAATGGAAAAGGCCAAGCCAACGTACTTGTTGTACGGGGGGATCATGATGTCAAGCAGCGCGCAGCCGTTATCCGACGCGGCGTGGATCTGGTGCAAGTTGAACCGCCGCGGGTCGAGCCACATGGTCGACTCGGACGCGTACGCGCCCTCCCGGCTCACGCGCGCCCACTTTAGCTTCGGATCGGACCCGACGATCCTGTTTGGCACGAGTGAGAAGAAGTGAGCAGAGTGACAGGAGAAGGCCACGAAACGACCAACAATTCCACGTACTCTGTGCTCTCTGGCATCCCGTCTGCTGCCACGTGGTTGTCTGCTGCTTCTCCGTTTATGAGCTCGTCTTCGGACGACAAGATATCGTAGGACCGGATGTTGACAGAACCGTAGAGACTGCAAGCACATCCATAACCCAGTTCAGCACCACACACCCCGTGTGAAGACAGGCAATTAGCGGCGGGCGACGCACATTCGCGTAACCACGCTCATGCCCGGATGGTTGTGCAGCGGGATGTGCGAGTTCGGCGGCATGAAGAAAATGCTGATGGAGGACAGGGAGACGCGGATTAGGTTATGTCAGGTTCGATCTAATGCTGTGGCGATTCCACTATCAATTCCCCACGCAAGCACGCACCCGATGTCGATCGTGTCCGACTCCCAGAGCTTCCAGTAGTGCACGTCGTTCATCGTCTGCGCGATTTGCGGCGTCGGCACGTGGATGCCAAAGTGGTCGGGGCGCATGAGGTTCGCGAGCGCGATCACGGGTGAGAGCATGCACTCGAGCTGCTTCATTGAGAGCCGTGTGTTCGGGAACGCTGCGCGCTCGAGCCCAAGCACGTGCAGCGTCTGGTGGTGCGTATACAGCAGGCGGTGCACCCAGAGCTGCACGCCCGTCATGCCCGTGAGCGACTGCTCCTCCACCTTGAGCGCCAGCAGGTCCACGTCGGAATTGCTGCCGTTCGTGCGCGTGTCATTATCACTCGGGGTGCCCGGGCGGCTGCTGGGGGCGGACGCCGTGCCGTCTTCGCCCGCGCGCCGCCTCCGATGCTTCGTCTTCAGGCCGTTGGCGAGGGTCGTGGGTGACGCATCGTCGTCAGCGGGCGGTCGCTCGGGCCCCGCCTTCTTGTTCGACCCCATCAGCTGACCGCTGCTGTTGCGGTCGATGGCGGCCGCCGCCGTGTTCGCGAGTTTCTGTGGGCGCGGGTTGCCGTCGACGTCGTAGTCAGTCTCGGCGAGCGAGTTGCGGATCGACCGCGGGCTGATGATCGGGCTGCCGTTGCACTTGAAGACCTTGTGCGGGTCGCCCTGGATACCGCGCGCGGCCTCGCTCGAGGGTACATCAATCTGGATCTTCTTGGTCTCCTTGCGGCGCGGCATCTTGCCGAGCGGTCGGCGGGGGGGAGATGAGGCGGACGCGGTGATGAGACGGTGGTGGTGCTGCGGGTGGAACTGCGGGCGCTGGGGGACAGCAGGGAGCGGTGCTAGTTCGGCTTCGTCGTCGTCGTCGCTGGTGCTGCTTCCCTCCTTTTCTTCGCGCTCGAGCGCTGCTCCTGCGGGCTGGGGTTTGAGGTACGGGTGGTACGCCTGCCGGT
>JAASFZ010000172.1:0-28120 GCA_023334075.1 Globisporangium nunn | reverse complement strand
TGCGAGCGAGCGAGCGAGTGCACCCTCTCACCGAAGTCTTGCCCCAGTCATGGAGAGCGCTGCTGGTCGCGGTCTCAGGCATTTAAGATGCTCAAAGGGTGTCGATTTAGTGGCTTATCAAAACATCGTTACATCTAAAACGTCAAAAGCGTTATGGAAAGCTCACCCATCATTTTTGCACCCAGTAAGACCTCAAAAAATGGATGTTTATCCATTTTAAGCAGATTCCTTAATTACCTTAATAATGGAATAATGACCATATTTACAGCAGCTTAGGCTATATCGGTAGATACACAGATTCTACTCCATATTCGACCAAAAGGAGGCTATATCGGTAATGATGGGAAAGTTCAAGCGAGAAATCAGGAGGTTACGGCTGTTTTTGTAAATATGGGTCGGTAGCGCTAGACATCCATTCGGAAAGTGTCATCATGCGGATCCATGAATACGCATCACGCGAATCGTCGGAGACGTGGGAGTCATCATCACACTCGGATTGGTCAGTCGTAAACAATGCGCATCATGGCATGGAAGAAGGCAAGGAATAAGAATGTATTGTAAATGTAGAACAGTCGCCTGAAAGATGGACTGTCCCTGGGCTATCAGATCGAGCGTGCTCGCGTTAATTCCGCAAGTGGATCTTCAAAATGCTCCGCTATGGCGTAAACGCACCAGTTGCCTCATCTTTCGAATGACGCAATCCGAATGCATCGGTCTCCTGGAAGGTCGTACTGGATTAGCTCGATAAAGTGCGGTCCGCTTCTCTTCGCTCTTCTATTGCTCGTGCGGGCATTCAGTTGCCTCGATCTGCCCAGAAAAAGAACCCTTTTCTCGTTTTGTGTCCATACGCACAGTCCAATAGCGTGATAAAACCCAGGAAAGTCATCAGAGTATCGTGTCGTTAACAACTCACTTTCGCCATGTTGATGCAACGTATTCGTGAACCGCAAACAGCTGAGATGGCCAGCAAGACCTGGCTGTGTGGCGGCTTCGTCGCCGCGGTCTCTCTCTCTCTCTCTCTCTCTCTCTCGGCACATCGAGATCCCCCGACAAGATAACTCGCCCGCCTGAGTGCATCCCATCGTCGCTCTTGCTCGCTCTCCTCCCCACCACGCCCAACTATCGAGCGGTGGGCTGGCGGGTATGGCGCTCCGGCCGTCGGACGACGACTGCGACGCTAGCAGCAGCAGCAGCAGCAGCGGTGGCGACTTTGCGTCCTCGTCGCTCGACGACGCGCTGTCGTTCATGAGCGGCTTCGACTTGCGCTTCGACGGCGACGAGAACCGCCCACCGCACAACGTGCAGCAGTCGACGACGATGGCGACTCTGAGGCCGTCCAAGGCCAAGCGCGTCGCAACACACAGCATGAAACCATCCGCCACGCGTAGCCAGCAGCAAGTCCGGCGACGCAGCGAGATCATCAAGCTGCGCGGCCAGGTGAAGGAGCTCCAGGACCGCCGCGCGGAGCTGCAGAGCTCCGCTCCGTCTCCCGGACCGTGTGGTGGTGACGCGGCAACGGTGGATACAGCGCAAGACGGAAAACCTGCTGCTGCTACCGCCGCTCCACCGACCGAGTGCTCGTCGGTGCACGCGAACGCCGCAATGTGGCTCAGCCAGGCTGTGCACCAGTACGAGCAGCTGCAGCAGGCGGAGGCGATCAACGACAACGTCCGCGAGACGCTCGCGAAGCAGGTCGAACTGAGACAACTCCTGGACGCCCAAGTGCAGGAGCACGCCGCGCTAGTCTGCCCTTTGCAAGTCGATCGCGGCAGTCCACTCTGTAGCACCGTCAGCAGCGAGCCGCGCGTCACACAGGGCTGTCCGTTCATCCGGATCGAGCAGCTCCACAAGAGCGTGGCCGCTGTGCGCCGCGGCATCGACGCGATCCTGCAGCAGTTCGGCTCGCTCAGCGACCTCGCCACGAGCATTTTCTCGAGCAGCCAGACGAAGATGGATCCGGCGCGCGGCCCAGTGTTCGAGCTCAGATCGAGCGCTCCGGTGCCGTCGAGCGTGTGCGACCTCGCTCGACTGCTCTGGAAACTCCTGGGCGTCGGCGAGCGCCAGAGCGACGACATCGAGATGGTCGACGACGACGCGTGTAGAAAGCCCGACGTTTCCACCTCCTCTCCGGACGCCAACGCGCCGGTGAAGGCCGAGGACGCGCACGAGAAATGGTACAACATGAAGCTGCAGACGCAGTTCGGCGAGGTGGACGTCGAAGGCGCCTCGGTGCTCTGCAAGTACGTCGAGGCGCAGCGCGTGGCGTTCGCGTTCGCTTCATCGATCGCGGTCGCCGACAGCGACCTGGTGTTTCGGGAGTCCGGCTGGTTCGTGCTGGCGGAAGCAGAGCCCCCGTCGTCGCTCTTCCAGACGTTCTACCAGCTCCAGCCCCAGCACCCGTCTCCAGCGCCAGTTGCGGCAACCCCCAACTCCCGAGAATCCGACGGGACTTCGACGGCGAAAGCGAGTTCCGATTGCGCGTATCTCCAGGATCTGGTGATGAACGCTCTCGGGAACCGGATGCGCCGGCATCACCAGCACCTGCAGAGCGTGCTGCTCAAGGGCGCGGCGTCAGCTTCCAAGTCTCTGCGTTCACCTCCGACAGGCACCACCACCTCGTACTATTAGCCAATTGCAGCAAAACTTAATTATTGGAATCTGTAACCTGTTTTGTCTCTCACGTGTCGAAGTTGCCATTCCAACTTTCCTCTACTTCGAACCCGGTTTTCTCTGATCAGATTATATACACCGACGCCCATCACTCACACCCACTTTCCAATTCGCCATCGCGTCAACACCAGCGGCGAGCTTCCAGGAGCTCTGTGCCGAATGAGCTTCCTGGCGGACGAGGACGACCAGCAGGCGACGCTGGAGCTCGCGCTCGCGTTCATCGACGCCAACTGCGGCGGCTCGTCGCCCGCCACCGACAGCAGCAGCGGCGACGAGCTCTGGACCGAGCGTGGCGACCCGGAGAGTCTGCGCGTCGTGATCCGCAAGGCGCCGAACGCCAAAGCGGCCGCAACGGCGTCGGCGACAGCGTCCTCCTCGTCCTCCTCAGAATCAGAATCAGCAACAACCCCAACTCCTCCGACACTGGTACCGGCGAAGGGGAACAGCGGCTCCAGACGCGCGGTGTCGCTCAAGAAGCACCGTGACCGCAAGAAGGCGGAGATGCAGAGTCTGCGCGACCAGGTGGCGGCGCTCGAGACGCAGCTCGCGCAGCTGCGGCTACGTCAGCGACCCCGGCTCGCGGGAAGGGCAGGAGGAGGAGGAGGCGCAGTAGCCGCGCCGCTCGACGCGCTGCCGTTCCTGCTGGACGCGCGCGGCCAGCTGCGCCAGGCGGCGACTGGCGGCACGTCGTGGGTGGATATCGCGCTCGCACAGGCAAGCGAGCGCTTCCGCTCCGAGGCGCTCAACGCGAAGCTGCGTGACGCGGTGCAGCGCCAGCTACAGGTCAGCGACGCGCTGCGTGCCGTGCTGGGCACGGGCGAGTCGCAGCCCGAAGATCTGAGCATGCTGCTGGGTCTCCAGCAGAATCAGCCGCTGCCTGGCATGCCGGGCGTGGCGCCTGAGACGGCGCTGCTGCAGCAGCTGCATGCCAACTTGCAGCATATGTACAAGGCGACCGAGGCTGTGATTGGCGTGCAGTGCGCGGCTGATTGGTCGGGCACCGCATCGTCCATGATGCGGGAGAAGAGTGTGGGAGCCCAGACAGGCGCCGCGACGGTCGGGAAGTGCGTCGAGATCCGCTCGACGGCGCAACTCTTCTGTACCTTTCAGGAGGTCGGGCGGACGCTGTGGTGCCGCTCGATTGAGATGAACACGCCGTCCTTCGACCCAGAGAAGTATATGATGGAGGTACGCGGCAGGAGAGAGAACGCAGCGGAGACACGAACGACGATGGTCTCAGATCAATGTTTTGTTTTTTT
Source organism: Globisporangium nunn (assembly GCA_023334075.1). NCBI lineage: Eukaryota > Oomycota > Peronosporomycetes > Pythiales > Pythiaceae > Globisporangium > Globisporangium nunn. The sequence continues at coordinate 24,191 of JAASFZ010000172.1, read as the reverse complement.
TGCATATTTTTGTGGTGGATTCGCAGAAGCGATTGATGACAGGCTCGAGCTTCACGAAGAGATACCGCATTCCGCTTGAGACGACGGGTCTTGGACGTCCCGTCGACCTCCACGGCACGTCGTACATGCACAAGTTCGACGAGCCGAATCGATATGTGTGCTTGTGGACGTCGGTGGTCGCGGTGCCGGAGGTCGGGTCAAAGTTCCTTGAGCAAGGCTGGATGGTCGCGGCCGAGTGCCTCAAGCCGTCAGCGTTCGCGGGCGGCGTGGAACCCCCGTCGACAATCCTGAAGATGTGCTACCAGATTTCGTGTGCGTCCGAGGGCTCCATGGAGTCCCCCGCGCAGTCAAGAGCGCTCGCAGATCTTGTGCTTAAGACGCTGAGTCGGAAGACGCGAGGGCACCTTCAGAAGATGCAGAATGCGCTGCTGGACGAGTACTCGCCATTTCAGCGTCCGTCTATCGCGCCAATCTACTAAGGAGCAACGTATTCATTCATTACCTTGAAAAGAAAGATGACCAATCTCGTCCGCCGTGTCTTTCTTCGTAAGAGATCCGCTTGCAACACTTTAGGCGTTGGTTCGACCGAGATGTCAATCAGCTTTTGTTGTTGCAGTGTCTCCATCCTCTGTACATGCCAGGTTGGTCACAGCACAAGTGTTCAGCGCAAGATCACGAACAACTTTGCGCACAAAGAGATTAAAAGTAGAGTCTGAATGGAGCTTCGATAAGCGACGCACTTCCGCCTTCTTCTTCACACCCATCGCATCGAGCAAATTGATCACCCTCGATCGCAGTTCTCTGTCGATGCTGGTTGACAGCCTTTGAGCTTCTTGCTGTCCCGCACGACGTACTTGTATCGTGCACCGCCAGATAGAGCAACGCGATCCCTTTCCTCTCTAGTTGTCGAGGTGCAGTTCACGATACTACTGTGAGTTGAGATCTCTGACGAGTGACCAAAGGTGTTCACATCAGTAACTCGATCGATTGAGGGTGTTTGGCGACCTGTTGACGGTTTCTGCTATTTCGATTCCATCGACAAGTGGGCAGCAGCGCAGACACTTGCGTGAGTGCTCACCCGCTCGGCTTACACGAGAGTATTGTCACGTCGGAGGAGGAGGATCGCGACGCACGAAAGTGATGAAGAGCCAGCACCGCTTCAAGCGACTCACGCGCGTGCAGTTCATCCGACTCGTGCGCCGAGTGCTCGTGCTCATCTCTATCTTTGATTATATCATCGTTTCGTTCCAGGCTGCGCGCCAGACGTACAAACTCAGCCAAGGCGTCGAAAGCCCGCTTACGACCTACAACATTTCCACCGCCACACTCATCAACGACTACGTCGGAGCGTCCACGATCCGAGAGAGCCGACTTCTGAAGCAGACGCTCGCAGACGACACGACGCCGCGTGATGGCACGCTGTACCTCGAGTCTCTCTCGACCGCGACCTTTACAGGCTGCTCTGTTGCAAACTTTGACGCTGAGATGTATGGCAACACGTACTTGCGCGATATGTACGCGCAAATCGCGTTGAAAGGGGCGTCCAACTTCAGCCACCTGACTGAATTCGAGCTGATCCTCCCTGTTGTCGACTGCACGTTCTCGCCAGTCGTAGACGGTGATCAGACGCACGCACGAGTGTTCTACCTGCTGCGAAACGTGAACCACCACAATACTGTACATGTGCTCACTGCGTCCATGGCGACCCAGAACTATGCCATCCCGATGGAACGCGAAGAAGGCGCGTGTCTCGTCACGACGCTCACGCTGATCAACGACATGCGCGCCGCGTCAGTGGAGCACCATTTTGCCGTCGCGCTCGGGTATCCGTACGAAGTGCCACCTCAGTTTGACAGCTACTTCCGTGTCGACGAGACTTCCAATAGCAAGTGGATCCTTCAGAGCATCCCGCAGGACCCCAGCCAGGAGCAAACTAAAGTGATCCATACAGCGACGGCGAGAGGAATCTACCTCCGAGACGCAGCGATCCAGTCCAACATCAAGCACATGATCTGGTCGCTCGAGAAAGACCCCGCCGCAGCGCTGAGCGTGTGGCGGTGGCAAGGACGCACGACTCTACGAGATAATTGGGCGTGGGTGCACTACATCCACGCCCTTTTCGGTCTCAGCACGCTCTTCAGTCTGACGACGCTCTTTCTGATCATGTACCGGAACATGCAGAAGGGAAAGATATGGATCGGTGACGCGTTCGCGCAGGTCTCGAGCACGCTGTTATTTCGAGGGGCGATCGTGATTGTCACGAACCACTTCAACGAGTACTGGGCTCTGACTGAGATCTGTCTAGAAGCCGGCTTTGACATTGCACAACTTCCCGCATTGTTCATATTCCCAGAGATCATGCACGCCGACTTACTCAACCTGTTCTTGTGCTGTATCGACTTCTTCGGGTACGCCACGAAGTCGCGCATCGATCCTGCGTTCGTGATCATCGTATTTGAAGTTGCCTACCACATTCGAATTTGGGTTGTTGGCAATCTTCTTCGAGGCGCAGTCGGGGACTGGTTTCAAGCATATACCGTTCAGGTGTATCGTAAAGGATTTATGGAACTCGGACCAATCCTCGCCCAACTCGCTCCTCTTCGACTATGGACGACGAGCTCCATCCCGCTCTCGAACATGCTATACCTCACGGCAACGAGTGTCGCAGTGTTCACGCTCACGTGTAGTTTTGCTGTGAGCTTTGTCGTGGGAATGAAAATGTACAGCCGACGCCATTCGTCGTTGTACGCGCAAGTAGCTGTATCTCGGCAGGCCTTATCAAGTTCCAGAAGTACAGCCGACGAATCCACAATCGAGAACACTCCGGAAGAACCCAAGCGAACTTTCACGCAGTTTGAGCTCGCCACAGGAGCGGAGCTCCAGAACCGCTTCGGCGTCATCAGCGACTACGACAACTTCGTCTACTTCAAGGGTCTTAAGTTCGCCTCGGCCGACGGCATCTACTCGAACGGCTTCGTGATCGCCAACGGCAAGTTCCTCATCGCGACCGAGGACATCCTGACGATCATCGTGATGAAGCTCGTGCGGAGGCGGCTGCGAAACGTGTACACATATGAGGTGAATGGCAGCAAGCTCAAGCAGACTGCGCAGCTCGTCTATCCCGAAACGATCTCGTGGACAGATCTGATGCATCTGAACGTGGGCATTCTGTCTTAGAGTTCTTATGGACCAAAAGCTCTCATACGCCAATACATTCGCTGCTGTAGTTCAAAAAGCGTACACAGGAATCGTTCTGTGTCGTCCCGCCCGTCTCAATACAACCTCACTTTCGAAGGACCCTAGCAGGAGAGGATCTCCGGCGACGGTGTCTCCATCTTCGCATACGTGATGAACCGCCCGGACATGTCCGACAGCAGGCTCTGGATGTTCTGGTACTGCCCGCGCGTTCGCCGCACGATGTGGCCAAGAACGAACTCGCGGATAGCCACCTCTTCCGTGCTCTCCGGAAAAGTCGAGGTGCTCGGCCGGAACCCAGACGCTGCGTGGCTGGCGCGGTCGTCGCTGAAGATCTGGTGGCACACTTGCAGCACGGACGGGAACGCCGGGTTCCCGCTCTTGGACCGTGACACGACGACCCATCCGCGCTCGCGGAACGTCGGACCGTTCGCCGACGACGCGGTAAGCGATGACGCCCACGTGACCACGACGCGGTCGGCGTCCACGTACTTGTTCACAAGCGAGCATCCGTGTACTTCCACCGTGCCGCCCGGACGACCGAGGTACAGTGTGTAGATTTTGAGGAAACTCGACTCGGTACGCTCGCAGCGCTGTAGAAGCGCCGACAGCAATTATCGGTTGTCCGTCAGATTGCTCACAATAACCAAAAGTGGACACTAACTACTACCAACGCACCTTCATCGAGTACGTGCGCATCGCAACCGGCCCCGGGGTCGAGACAAGCTTCCAGATCAGCTCACCACCGTCTCGGAATGCGCATCGCATCGGTGCACTGCTGCGAATCTCGACATACGAGCCGCCCATGTCCGCGCCGCCCTCCGGGTGGCCCGGGATCGTCGTCGTCGTCAGCGTCACCGAACTGATGCTCGATTCGTCGCGGAAGACCGTGTCGACCGCGCGACGCATCTCTGCGCTGCATGCGTGGAGCTGCAGGATCGCGCGATGCTCCACCGTACCGAACGGGTCGTTGTACACGCTCTGCTTCTGTGCGTCCGAGAGCAGGTCCATTCCCTGATAGAGCCAAGTATCAAACCCCAAACATCATACACACATCCATCCAGCGTCAGACGTCGGCGCAGCTTTCCCTTGGCTACAAAGGACCCCGATTCCCATACAAAGTTGCTGGTTTTCTTGGCCTCCGCCATGCTGCGCATCATGGCCTCGAGCGCTTGGCCCATGGCCTGCTGCTTCTCCACCGCGTCCTTGAGCTGCTGGTTGAGCGCCTCCGCCTGAAAGCGTTCGCGCGCCTGAAGCGCCGCCATTTCCATCCACAGGTTCTTCTTGCCACCGCCCTGCTGCATGGGCACGAGCGCCTGCTGCTTCTCCTCCTGCTCCTCCTGCTCCTCCGTTTCTTTTTCAGCGCGACGCTGGCCGCGCAGCTGCGCAAGCTGCGCAGTGAGCGCCGTCGCCTCTTCACGTAGCAGCGCGGCCTCCGCCTTCTTGCGCGCGCGGAAGCGCAGCACGGAGTTTTTGTTGCGGTAGCCCGGGCGCTCGTCGTCTGCTCCAGCTGCTGGTACGCGCTTGTAAGGCTGGTGCGCGTGCGGGTGGTGGTGGTGGTGGTGATGGGCGTCCGCTGCCAGCTTCTTGTTGCCCGTCGCGCGGATCACCACGCGCAGGCTCGCGGGCGTCGGCGAAGCGCCGCAGCCCCCGGCCTCGGACGCCGAGCCGCTGTCGTCGTCCGTGGTGAATCTCACGTCGCTGCTGCTGCCGCTGCTACTGCTCTCGGTGGTGCGGTCGTCGTCCCCGTAGTAGTCCACGCACGCGTCGATGTAGGCAAGTGCGACCTCGAGCGTCGCCTGCTGGTCGTCCTCCTCCACCAGGAAGCTCATACTGAGACGAATCGCTTGCGGGTTCCAGTGCTGAGACGCTCGATGTCGTGTTCTTGTGCTGATGTGTGTTGAAAACTGGCTCAAGTTGAGATTGGTTTCTAATTTCTGATTTTTGAGTTTCGTGAGGTTTTGGTCCTTTTGTGGAGTTGTGTGGAAATAAGACGGAGAAGTCGTGGAGGGTGGAGCTGAGTGCAAGCAGTCGAGTACCAGTGCCCGCGCTACATATCCGCTCGACTCGAGCGTGCTGCAGCGAGCCAACCTGAGAAGGTGGACAGCACAGATCTTGAAGCTTGGTGCTTTGAAGAGTAGTGACATCTGTTGTTCAGGCATCACTATTCTTCAAATTGCACGTGTCCAGCTTTGCATCGCAGAAAACGCGTGCAATTTTCATTGTCACTTAATTGGGAGCGTTGCATCGACACTCAAAAGATAAATGAGCGAAATGTGTTATTCGCGCTCTCGGCTTCCCGGACCTGTGCGCTCGGAGAACAGCAAGTATGCTCTGGCCGGTGTTGCGTTCTGCGTTCAGCAAAAGTCGGTCACTTGACCCGCTTACTCTCCTTCGGCTTCTTGACTACTAGACTTGGGAATTTGTGGTGCTTGTTTTGTGTGTGCCCATATCTTCGACCATTACACAATTTTTACTCAAATAATCGAGATATTGAATGAGATGTGCCTCGCTCTCTCATTTCTAATTTCTCTCAGTAGAAAACGATAGTGACAAAATCCAGCTTGCCTTCGTATACTCAACTCGAGTCAAACCGAGTTCGTCGCTTGTGATTACGCGCATCACTCTTCGACTCGCCACCTTCGCGTCACCTCCGCGAGAACCCTTCTGCCTCATGAGCTTCCTCCAGCTCGACACGGAGTCCCCGGCACTGACGCTCGAGGAGACGCTCGCGTTCCTCGACACCTTCGGCGACGACGCCGCACAGAGCAACAACAACGCCAGCGCCGATGACAGCTGGGACGACGACCTGGACGCGCTCTACGCCGCCACGAGCGCGAGCGACTCGGCGGCCACGACGGCCACGACGGCAGCCAGCGGCAGCAGCGGCAGCGAGCACTCGTGGTCCGACTCGGACGACGCGTCGCTGCTTTCGCTTCTACTGCTGCCGTCGCCCCAGCAGCAGCAACCGCATGCTGACAGCGCGAGCTTCCAGGAGCCAGACACGCTGATGACGTTGGCGCCACAACCTGCTGCAGTAGTGGTGGAGGCGACGCGACAAAAGCGCAAGGCGGCGCCGTCCGCCGCGTCATCGCCGCGTGCGAGCAGCACGGCGGACGCGCCGGAGGAGTCGGCACGCGAGCCCGTGAAGCGCCGCGTGCGCAAACAGCCGAAGACCGAGATCCTGCGCCTGCGCGACCAGGTAGAGGAACTGCAGGTGCGGCTCGCGCAGCTCCAGAAGACTCCGGCGCTCTCGCGTCGGTTGTCATCGGCGGTAGCGGCAGCGGCGCAGAATGATGACAAGAGGACCGCGTCCGAGCCAACACTCACCGGCGCCTCCAAGTGGCTCGACAGTGCAGTGGACCAGTTCAAGGCGCTGCAGAAGTCCGAGACGCTCAATCGCAAGCTCAAGGCGGAGGTGGCGCGCCAGGCGCGGCTGGGCAAGACGCTCAAGACCATGTTCTCGAAGAAGACTGCGCAGCAGGGAATGGAGATCCTGAAGGAGCTAGAGACGACTAAGTCGACGCAGACGGTCGTGCGCGTGTGCGGCGGGTTCGGGCAGCTGAAGAAGCTGCTGCCCGGACAGAGCCAGCGGGTGGTCGAAGCGGCCGCCTCGGAAGACCTCTACAAGAGCGTCGAGAAGATGCAGATCGAGACTGACAGCGTGCGGCGCGCGATCGCGGCCGAGAGTGACGCCGGCGCAGTCTTCAGCAGCAGCAAGATCAAGCACCACCAGGAGTGCGGGCCGGTGTTCGAGCTCAAGACAAGTACGCCGGTCAACGTCCCGAACTTCCGGGACCTCGCGCGTATGTTCTGGGAGCGCGTGGCGAATGGAATGGCGGAAGTGGGTGACGAAGCGCCCGCCGCAGTCAGCCACCTTCCGGAGCACGAGACGCTGAGCGTGAAAAGCAAGTTGCACGAGCGTCCAGTCTCAATGACGATCAAGTCCCACTTCGGCGACCTCACGCTGAACGGCGTCTCAGTGCTCTGCAAGCTGGAGGACATGGACCGCAGCGTGTTCACGTTCGCGGCGACGCTGGCTGTGAGCGGGAACCGAACCATGGTCTTCCGCGAGCACGGGTGGATGATCATCATGCCGCACGAGACCGACGACGACAGGTCAGTCTTCCAGACGTTCTACAGACTCGACAGCGAGAAGCGCCACAATAACACTACGTCGGTGTCGGTACTTCATCAGTCGGCACCGCCGAACCCGGCAGCGGAATCTCCGTCGTCAGAAAACGCGCTTTTGATTGACGATGTGGTGCTGCGGGATCTCGTGATGAAGGCGCTGAGCGACAACATGCGCGAGTTCCAGAACGAGGTCCAGAACACGCTTGTGAGCCAGCTCGCGACTACCTTCGACACTTCCAAGTTCCCCAACTCGTGTCCTCTGCACAACATCAAAGTCCGCATGGGCGGCCCGCGAGTGCGCGAGCAGCCTGCCACGAGCTGATTGCGGCGGCGAATTTTCTCTTTTGTGTGTGTGTGTGTGTGTTTCCATCGCGAGCACATGACGCATCTGCAGCAGGTCGACACTACGGAGAGCGCGCGCGTGCAGACCGGAACTAATGAATGCATTGTTTTGCTTGCCGAACCGCCGAGCATGTGGGGTGGCAGATGCGTTGCGCAGGATTGTCGATTTCAGGGAGATTTGGAGCAGCGGGGTCCAGTTCCTCGGCCCTCGTTTTCCTCACTATTGCGTGCTGGGCGTCTCATTCGAGCATTCTCTTTCTCGCCACAACAATGAGCTTCGTGGGACAGCAGGCGGCGGCGGAGCAGCCGCCAGCGCTGTCGCTGGAGGAGACGCTCGCGCTGCTCGACGCGTTCGGCGGCGGCGACAGCTGCAGCGGCGGCGGCTCCCCGCTCAGCTGCACGGAGAGCAGCAGCACGTCGCTCGACGACCTCGACGAGCTGCTGGCAGAGGTGGCGACGCCGCCGAGCGCCTGGTCCGACTCGGACGACGCGAGTTCGCTCGCGGAGATGCTATCAGCGAACAAACAGCTGCATCCGCCGCCGCAGCGGCCAAAGCGCAAGGCGGCGGCGGCGACGCCCGCAGCTGCGTCGGCGGCGACACTCGAGACGACGGAAGACGACGACGAGGACGACGACGAGGAGGAGCACGGGAAAGGTGCGCAGCGGCGGCCTGCTGCTGCTGCGAAAGCGCCGCGGAAGCGGCGACCGCGGAAGCAGCCGAAGACGGAGATCCTGCGGCTGCGCGATGAGGCGGAGGAGCTGCAGTTGCGGCTGCTGCAGCTCCAGAAGACGAGCAGCAGCGCGAGGAGTAGCAGCAGCACCGGCGCTGAGAGCGAAGGCGCGATGGTGGCGGCCGCGCGGCAGGCGGTGGTGCTCGAGTCGCCGCGCGCCGGGGCGTCGTGGCTCGACATCGCCGTGGACCAGTTCAAGGCGCTGCAGAAGGCCGAGGAGCTCAACGAGAAGCTCAAGGCGGAGGTCGCGCGCCAGACGCGCTTCGGCGAGGCACTCAAGACGCAGTTCACGAAGAAGATCGCGCAGCAGGTGGGAGCGCTGCTGGAATGCAGTGGTGATGGCGGTGGGCTGGGAGGGATTACCTGACTTTCGCCACTACGGATTTTGCAGGGACCGGGGTTCGTGCACGAGCTGGAGCCTGCGAAGCCTTCGACGGCCGTCGTCCGCTCGGGCCGGAGCGCGGGCGACGCGGACGCCGACGAGCTCTATCAGAGCGTGCAGAAGATGCACATTGAGACGGACCGGCTGCGGCGCGAGATCGCAGCCGAAAGCGACGTAAGCGCGATATTCAACAGCAGCAAGATGAAGTTTGAGGCGCACGGCCCAGTCTTCGAGTTCAAGACGAGCACGCCGATCGACCACCCGGACTTCCACCGCGTCGGCTTCTCGATGTGGCATCGCGCGACCACGCTCGGCGACGACCACACGCCGCGCGAAGGTGACGGTCGGCCGCCGCCCGTGAATCACCGCGTACGAGTGCATAGGAGGGAGGGAGGTGGCTGTGCATGTTTGCATCCATGTATCTCATGCGTTGGTGTGATGGGTGTGAACTTCTGGGCAGATCCTGGGCGCGAACGAGCTCCACCAGCGGCCGGTGTCGATGAAGATGTCGAGTCGGTCTGGGTCCGGCGACGTGCAGGTGAACGGCGTCGTGGTGATGTGCAAGCTGGACACCGCGACGCGCTGTGTGTTCACGTTCGCGTCGACGCTCGCGATCGGCGGCAGCAGTGCGTTCGTGCTCCGCGAGCACGGGTGGATGATCTTCGCGCCGCACGACACGGACACCGCCAAGTCGGTCTTCCAGGTGTTCTACCACCTCGAGTCGGAGACGCGCACCGCGGACGCGCTGACGGACAGCGACAAGGCCATCCGCCAGCACGCGATGAAGGCGCTGAGCGACAACATCAAGTTCTTCCTCACCGATGTGCAGCACATGTTTGGCGAGAGCACGGACTTTTTCGACCTCACGCACTACCCGGTCTCGTGCCCGCTGCACAAGGTCTACATCGAGTGACGCGAATACTGATCGTTCCATTCGTCCATCCATCTATCCATTTATCCATCTATCCATCTATCCATCTATCCATCTATCCATCTATCCATCTATCCATCTATCCATCTATCCTCCATGTATTCCATAAAGCTCCATTTTCCTATCTCGAGGAGTAGGATTGCAGCACATGAAACCACCAAAAAAACCGCTCATGTTTCCAAATCTTCTCAAATAGCCATGTGACGTTACGTGCAGAGCCGGTCCGTTTTGCGCAATCCACTTCGTTATTTATAGTGTGCAATCATTTGACGTCCAACGAACCCTGGTCCGTCAACCAGGTCGCGCGAATGTTCCCTGAAGGTCGCGCGTCCTTCGTGCGACATTACGCGATTCGCAATCGGGCTTGTGAAGACCTCAGACAGCTCGCACTACCACGACGCCACCACCTCCGCCATGGACGTCCATACCACCCAGCAGGAACAACAGCTCGCGCGCGAATTGGCCGAAGCCTTCGGCGACTTCGCGTTCGCCACATCCGAGACGGCCCTGTGCATCGACTCGGGCGCCGACTCGCTCTGTTCGCTCTTCTCAAGCGGCACAGACAGCGACGGCGCCTCGCCGCTTCCGCCCTCGACCGAGGAAGAGCACACAAGTCATGCGCTTCCGCCGACGAAAAAGCTCAAGACGTCTGCTAGAACGGGGTCAACCAAGCGGCCGCGCAAGCACAACCGCCTCGAGATTCTCAGACTGCGCGACGAGGTGGAGGCGCTGCAAACACAGCTCGAGAAGCTGCGCGGCGCGAAAGACGCGCACGGCAGCAGCGGATTCAATAGCCAGCAGCCGAGCTCTTCACCAGCAACCCGCGCGGTGTCGTTGGCAGTGGCGGCGCAGCTCGCACTCCGTGGCGTGCCTAAGCCGTGCAATGCGAGCGACGCGATGGCGCTCGGGGCACCGCGTTCCGTCTGGTTCGACCTGGCAGTCGAGCAGTACGCCCACTTGCAGCAGTCTGAGATGCTCAACAAGAAGCTTCGTGCCGCCGTCAAGAAGCAGCTGAAACTGAGCGAAGCGGTGCAGGTGCTGCTCCGGAAGAAGCTCGTGACGCAGGAGTTGGTCGCTCCGCCAGCACAAACAATGGCGATAGCCCCCTCCCAGTTCTCAGCGCCGTTGAAGATCGCCGACCTGCACGAGAGCTTGCAAATGCTGTTCGCGAGAGCGCCGGTCGTGAGCCGTGCGATCGAGCTCTCGAACAACACGTCGTCGGCGTTCAACAGCTCTCGCACGAAGCAGGACGTGGTTAGTGGTCCATCTCTCGAGATCACGACGAGCACGCCGGTCGCGTGCGACTTCCGGGGGCTCGGAGAAATGGTTTGGAAAAGCGCTACCAACAACCTCGTGAGGGTCAAGTATGCAGGCGATCACCCCACGATCACCAACTCTTACGAGCGCCAGACGAAGGTGACGTTCTCGAGCCAGTACGGAGACATAAACGTAGTTGGCAAGTGTGTGAGCCGCAAGTTCGAGGACGCGAGCCGCATTGTGCTCGCGTTCGTATCCAGGCACAGCGTCAGCGGCACCGACCTCATCGTCCACGAGCACTCGTGGGTTATCGTGGCGGACTCGTTCGTCGACAACGAGACGGAGTTTGCGGAATGGTCAGCGGCGCCGACAGCGCACTTCCAGACCCTCTATCGCCTCTTTAGCGAGAAGAAGGACGCGGCAAGCGCGTCTGGGAGCTCGCCGTTCACGTGCACGCCGGATCCCCGCACCAAGCATATCCAGGAAATCGTGACGAAAGGTCTGGGGGACCGCATGCACGAACACGCGCTGCGTCTCCAGAATCTGATTCTGGCGGAGATGGAGATCGTGACCGCGCGCAACGCGCAGTTCCGCATGCCGACTCTGCTGTGCCCCTGCTCATGAGGAAGTGAGCGTACGCATGTGCTGATATCGAACACGCTCATTCATTGTTGACATGAGTTTTCGTTTAGTGAAGAACAGAAACTCGCTTCTCTTGGCAGTGTCGACAAGTCCTCTCCGAGCGTCCTGCGAACATCAAACGTGGTGAACAGCAAGAGATTTAAAGCAGATCGGGGGTGGCGACGACGGTCGCACCGAGCGCCTTGGCGATCTGGATGGCGAATGCGCCCGTAGCGCTGGATCCTCCGAGCACGAGCACGCGCTCTCCGGTCTGGATCTTCGCGTACTACACGAGCGCTTGGTAGGTAGCTCCGGCAGTTGCTGGGACCCCAGCGGCTTGCGTGAAAGTCTGCGTTTTGGGCTTGGGTGACACGTACTCGGCGTCCAGCACGACGTACTCTGTGTGCGTGCCGTTTACGCCGTGGTACGCCATGCCGTCGACCGCATCACCAGCACCGAGATGCTTCACGTCGGCACCGACCTCGACAAGCGTTCCAGCAACATCGAAGCTGATCCGAAACGGTTCGCTGCACTCGGAACTTCCTTTACAAAGGTGGCCGGTTCTCGACGAACTTGTAGTTGGCTGGGTTGAGCGCCGACGCGTGCACCCGGATACGAACTTGTGTCGGAGTGAGAGGCTCGTGGCGGACGTCTGAGAGGAGCTTGATCACTTGGAGCGCGTTGCCGTACTGCTCGAAGGCATATGCGCGAAACGTGGTATCGGTGTCGAACATGTTTGTTTTTCTCGGGAATGGAGAAAGATGTAGGCGACGACCGGAGAGTTGGTTGTGTGTGTATGACTAGCTGGTGGCGCATTGTGGAGTGAGGCGTCGATGTCGGCGCGCTTCCATCATGGGCCTAAGAGCGGCGCAACAGGAGAGCAAGCGAGACGACAAGATCGAGCATTGGGTGGATGAAACATGCCAAGTGAGCTGACGAACATTTAATGGTCGATTATGGTGTGCTTCCGATTATTGTACAGTCCATCAAAGAGCGATTATTCTGTACTTTGGATTATTGTTGGGTATTTAATGCGCGATGATACACCAGTCAGTGGTAACGGATTCTATGTGGAAGACATCAAAGAACACCAAGAGTGACGGTAACTTCATCGTAATCACTCCGGATGTGTCCCGAACGTGTTCCGAACGTTGTGCCGCGCTGAGGATGGCGCACCTCATTCGCGGTTGCTCTTCCTCATTCGACGACTTGCGCAAGAGCGTGCAGTTGATAGTGAAGAAAGCGGAGGAGCGCCATGAGCTTCCTCGACGATCTGCTCCTGTTCGACACTTCCTCGCACGCCAGCGTCCCCACAGTCCCGCTCGCGCTCGACGACGCGATCTTCGACGGCTTCGACCTGTCGCTCGCGCCCGGCGGCGGCGCCGCGCCGATTGAGGACGAGGCGCAGGAGTCGCTCTCGTCGCTGCTGGCGGACTGGACGGACTCGGACTCGTGGGAGCTCGCGAGCGACTCGTGTGGCTCGGCTGTCGGCTCGCCGCCGCCGCCGCAGAATGCGGCCCTGGAACAGGACACTTCGGATCACAAGAAGCGGAAAGTGCTGGGGAGTACCGGTACACAACCGGTTACGACTGCTGCGAGCGTGACGCCGGCAGCGCCGCTCAAGCGCCCGCGCAAGCACAACCGGCTCGAGATCATCAAGCTGCGCGACGAGGTAGAAGAGCTGCAGTCCCGGCTCTCCAAGCTACAGAAAGTGCGGCGCGTGACCGCTGACTGCCAGCAGGGGATGGACACGGCGTCGTCATCGCACGTCAAAGTGTCCGTCGCCGTCGCGGCGCAGTACGCGCTGCGCCAGGAAGCGAAGAAGCGCAGCGAGCTGCTCGACAGCAGCGCGTACACGCTCTCGCTCCCGCGCTCGGTGTGGCTCGACCTGGCGGTCGAGCAATACTCGGAGCTGCAGCTCGCAGAGCAAACGAACCGCCGCCTGCGCGACGCCGTTGACCGGCACATGAAAGTGTACGCGGCCTTCCAGGCGCTCGTGACCTCGACGCCTCGCACGGAGGACATGGAGCTGCTCTCGAGCGCCGAGACCAAGTGCTGCGAGCGCCACGACCCGCTCCAGCCGACGCTCCCAAGCCTCTTCGCGAGCGTCATGACTCAACTGTCGGAGACAGACGCGATCCTCGCGTCCATTAGCCGCTTGAACGACATCAGCTCGGTGTTCCACTCGTGCGCCACAAAGCAGTGCGCCGTGCGCGGCCCGACGTTCGAGCTCACGACGAACACGCCGGTCACGGGCCACTACGAGCAGTTCGCGCGCACGTTGTGGGACCGCATCACCGAGTGCTCTGCGCAACAGATCATCCCGCTGCCGTCGACGTCGACGCGCCTCAAACGTGTGCAGGTCACGTTGGAGAATGCCGACGGGTGCGTGCAGCTCACGGGGATGGTGGTCATCCGCAAGTTCCAGGAGTCGGACCGCGTCGTGCTGACGCTCGCGGCGACCTACGCGGTGGAGGGCAGCGACCTCGTGTTCCGGGAGACTGGCTGGGTCATCACGTCCGCGGGCGACGCCTCCTCTGTGCCGGAGTACCTACCGTCGTGGGCGCGCCCATCGTCCCGGGTGCTCATGCAGACGTTCTACCGCCTGTCGAGCGAGAGGCAGGACGCGCAGAGCGCCACGGGCAGCGTTCCGTTCGCGCAAACGCCGGACAAGGACACGAAGTTCCTGCAAGAGTTCGTAATCCAGGCTCTCGGTGAGAGGGTGCGCGAGCACAAGGTCGAGCTCCAGACGTCGCTTCTATCGGTGTCGCCGGAGGTGGGCTTCAGCAAGATGGACTTCATCGACTGCCCGCTCATCGACTCACCGTGCAGCTAACTGGCGGTGCCGGCGGTCGCTTACTTATTGTATCAGTACGCAAGAAGAACAATGTATGCGCTTTTCCTACCTAAGCTACTCGACCCTTCTGGACTGCTCGAGCAGCATGTCCTCGATGATGTGGTAGCTCGTCGTGACGTTCGCTGCCGTGGCGCTCAGCACGAAGTCCGTGAGCGCGCCGACGCGGAAGAACTCGCTCGCGCTGCTGCTCGCGCTCACTCGCCGAGCTCGCAGCTTTGGTGTGATGATGTGGCACATCTGCAGGAGCGTGAGCGCGCTCGCGCCGCTTTCTCGGGACGACAGAGCCGACGGTTTCATGACGATGTAACCTTTCTCGACGATCCCGGTGTTGCCTGGCAGTGGCTGGTCGGAGAACGCCACCGGATCGATCGCCGCGCACCACACGATCACGACGCGCTCGGGCTCGACGTGCTGGCGGATCACCTGCTTGATCCGAAAGCTCGCGCTCTTGTGATTCGCGTGCACCTCGAGACCAAAGTCCTGCACGCCAATACCAATACCGACACTTGGTGAGAAACCGCGGCGAGCAGCGATTCCCAAGTACCGAGTGCACCTTGAGGTACGACGTTACGGTCGGTAGGAAGACCTTGGGGACGTTGTCCGTGTGGAAGCGGAACGGCACCTTCTCCTTGCCGAACACGAAGTGGTGCCACACCGCCTCGCCCGTCGCGTGCACGGCGAACGGCAGCACCTTGTTCGCGCAGATCTCCATGTACATCTCGCCGCGGTCGTCGCGCCGCACACGCGCGTCGTTGAGCGTAGTCTCTCTGCGCGCGAGTCCGTTCGCGTGGAAAAGGGCGTCGATCTCCGCGTACGACTGCGTGACACCCGCGAGAAGCTCGTCGAACACTTTCGCGTCTGATGTCGGATCCTGTGGCAACGGATGCGATGGCGAGACGATCACTGGCAGCTGCGAATGATGAACAGCGCCCCTGAGGCTCTTCTCAAGCTCGCGGCTCGTCGCCGGCTTGAGCAGCATCTTCTCGAGGCTCTTAACCACCTTGAGCTGCGCCTCGAGCACAAGTTTGAGCCGGACGTTCTCCTTCTCGGACTTGGTCCGCAGCTCTCGTTGACGCTCCACGAGCTCTTGCCACACCGCAGCGTCTGCCGAGCCGCTTTCGCGACTGTTATGCTGTCTTCGACCTTGCCGAGGATCCTCTTCTTCACCCTCTCGTCTACAAGTTGCCGCTGCATCGTCTTTCGTGCATAGCAAGCGAGGAGGACCCTGAGTCGCTGCTCCACAAGATCCGGCAGCGGACGCAGTTCGGAAGCGCAGATCTCGGAGCTGCATTTCCAGTTCGTCCACTTTCCGGCGCAGATACACGAGCTCCTCCTTGCGCTCGTTGCGCGCCTTGTTCGGGTCGCTTTTCCTCGGCGGCTGCGGCCGCCTCCTTCGCTTCGGCTTCGCTCTCTGCGGGTCATTGCTATCGCTGCCAGGAGCAGGCGATGACATGCTGCTGCTGCTGCTGACTCCCGGTGCTTCTTGAGGTTCGGGAGACGCGTCCAGGAAACCCGCGACGTCCGCGAGGTCGTCTCCCAGGAACCCGTCAAGCTGCTGCAGCAGCAGCAGCAGTTCGTCCTCTCGCTCGGCTTCTGTCCGCATCGCTTTTGCTTTTGACAAGCAGAGTCTCACATGCGAATTAGCCTCAGGTTTAGGCTAAAGTAACGCGGATTAACCGCAAAATGATGACGAATTGGGTGCGGCGCTTGCCGCCACAGATCTTCGCCTACAGAGCGGATGGCTGTGCTGTACTCATGCGCTCCTGGCCAAGCGGTCGCTACCTGCGTATCCAGAGCGCTTGAATGGCGCTGGCGTCGCGCTTGTTCTTCTTCATCTCGTCTTCGCCGTGAATGAATGAATGGCGTTGATGTCGAAGACACTCTCCGAGCCGCTCGTTGGAGAACCCGCGCATGCTCACCTTCAACGTAGCTGTCGCTAGCCTGCTCGCGTGAAGCCTGTGCGTCCCAAGACGCCTTGCGAGTGCTTCTGCTTCACAATTGTGAAGCCTCTTCTTGTTACGGCTGCAAGCGATTGATTGCACTTTTGAATGCATTTGCAGATCGAAATGGGCGGGTTACGAGATGATCCTTTCAACTGCAGACGTCGTCAGCGGTGATGTCGGGTGGGACAGCGAGTCTCGAGAGATTTGTGCGCCGCGTGCGCGTGCACTAAGGGTATCGCATCTCGTCGAGAACGAGGAGCGTCAGCGCGCTTGAGCTGGTGCACTCGAGAGTGTTGGATAAGCTTTTCGCAATCAGCAATGATTGTTCATGATTATCCCATTCTTTCGCGCAAAAACGGGCGGAAGTGACACGAAGCGCGCTCGCCCATAATACTGCAGATAAAACGACCTTTTTAGCTCTATTGCACAGCGAATAGAGCTAAAACAGTAGATGAATTCGGTATGACCAGTTAAAACTAGATGACGCCTGGAAATAAACATAACGGAAGTGATTATGCGACCGCAAGCCGCATAATCACCTCAAAAGAAGCTAATCAACCCGACACACGACACACGAACCAATGCCTCACTCGCTCGAACGCAATCCGCACAATGCATGTGTCTGTCATTCCCACTTTCTCTGTGGCCCGAGCAGACGTGGACATCTTGTTCTATTCCACCTCGCGGGACACGCTATCTTCTGATCTCGCACGCACTGGTTTGGTCATTTCTCCTCCTAGCTCACACTGCAGCCACCAACTTCGGACATGGCTCTACACCACACTCCCAGTCACAGCAGCAGTAGCACCACCACCACCAGTCGCGGATGGCTCGATGAAGCGCTCGCACTGCTGGATGGCTACGACGCGTTCGGGACGCCCGCGGTCATTTCTGCCGAATCGGCGCTCACCGCCTTCGCGCCGATGAGCTTCACGCTGGACGGCGACGTCACAGTCTCCACGGAGCCCCAGGTCTCTATCACGACAGCGTTCAACAAAGTCCAGCAGTCGCACCAGCTTCAGTTCCAGCATCAGTTTGACCTCCAGCGAGAAGAGGACTCGGTCACAGAATCCCCGGTCTCTTCATCATCTTCTGTCTCTCCAAAGTCTACTCGGCGGAGTCGAGCAGAAGCACAATCTTCTCGCGACGCGCCTGTCACGAAGCGGCCGAGGAAGCTGCCGCGCGCCGAGATCATTCGGCTGCGAGGCGAAGTCGAAACTCTAACAGCGCATCTCGACAAACTCCAGCAAGCCAAGGACGAGCGCGCGAACAGGTCCAATGACGATCAACTTATGGACAAAATCCGTGAGCTCTTCCCGTCGATCAACCCTGCCGATATCCAGCTCAAGGCGCTTCGCAAGTCTGAGTCGCTTAACAAGAAGCTGAAGCGCCAGCTTGCAGAACAGGCAACACTCCACACATCCCTTCAGACTCTACTCAGAGAGCTCAATACCGTCCAGGTATGAGCTGCTTTGGTGCTGTCGCTCGTCAAGCTCGTAGCCTGCTACGAATCTGTGCCTGATGACCGCTTCCGTGCGCAGAATCTCGACATCATCCATGAATTCGAGACTCCCGAGTCGCTGCAACTCGTTCAGACCGAGCCCTTCATCAGCGATGTGAACGAGAATCCAGCCGCCGTGCTCGCACAGCTGCGGTGCAGCGTGCAGAAGCTGAATCTTGAGACAAAGCGCATCAGTGAGATGGTGAGCGCGTCGAGCGATGTGAGGTCGGCGTTCAATCATAACAAAACGACAGGGGATCTGAGAGGCAGACCGGTGTTCGAGATTATGGCCAACACGCCAGCCGACTGCGGTTTCGAGCAACTCGCGCGTCAGTCGTGGGCGATCATGATGCGGTTCGCGGACACAAACCCGATGTTTCAAGACTCGAAGGTGACCAAGGTACGCGAAATCTATCTGCGCATCTCTCGCAATGTGCCTCTGTGTTGCCGTCTTGCTGATTTACCTATCGTGGCTATGACGACTTCAGCTCTCAGTATCAGACACAACGCACGAGAAGTACGTGAGCACGCGGGTCAAGTGCGGAACAACAGTGGTCGAGCTAAACGGATTGAGTGTGGTCACCAAGTTCAAGAACCCCGACTACATCGCGTTCATATTTTCGTCGCTGCTCACGATCTCAGGGATCCCCGATCTCGTGCTCCGCGAACACGGATGGATGATCGCGACACACAATCCGCTGGTGCCTCCTGGACCTGGATCATACAGGAAGAGCGTGTTTCAGACGCTGTATCGACAAACACCGGAGACGCGGCCGGGAGTTGCGTTCACAAAGGACAATCCCACAGCACACATCCAGGAGTGCGTGATGAAGGCGCAGAACGACAGGATGCGCTCCTGCGTAGCTATGCTGCAGAACACGCTGCTGTCGGAACTGCGCGACGGAGTCGCTTTGTAGAAATATCGTAGAAGTCAGCGCCGGCACTCTTTTGAAGTGACGATCTTGTTGCTTGGCGATCACTGTGTGCAGAAGAACCACACATCACATTCAATGGTAACATTGTCACGCAAGCTCGCATACGACGTCTCGGCGAGACCAGTCATGTATGTTGGGGCCATTCGACAGAGCTGACAAGCATCTCAATGATGTTCAGTCGACTCATGCAATCCACGCACTCACTGAGGTGATCAGCAGGGCACGCGGTTCGACGGTCACTCGACCCGACGCGAGTGAAGGTAAGCATGAATACAAAGAGCATCAACTCTCGGTGTTATGGCAGCTCGTGGCGATCAAGCAGCGGATGCCTTGGAAGAGATCGAACTCACATTCTTGAAATGCAAGTGGCATGACGCACAAAACCACATTCGTACACCTCGCTCTCGACGCCGAAACATACTCGGTGACATGCTCAGCGCTGCTTGGTGCTTCGGGTTCGCTGAACAAACCGATCATGTACGGCTTGAAAGAGCGCTACATCCTTTCTCTCGATATTGTCGAGTATCATCCAGCACACTTCGGGTAGTTTGTCCGACGGCGAAGCCAGCTGTCGAAAATCGCTCGTACAGCGTGTACTTGCTAATTGCATAGAATTGGTCGAACTCGAATCAACAATCGTGAAGTCGAGAGTGTTGGACAACCATTTCTCAACTTGCGTCGAAGTGCTCAAGCATATTGGAGACCGAAGACGGCGCTGGCGACCGAAGCGGCGATGGACGAGCTCCTGACGTTCGAAGAAGCGCTCGCGCTGCTCGACACGCCGGCCGACCTGCTGCTCGACCTCGACCTCGATCTCGGCCTTGACGATAACGTCGCCGATTCTTCGGCCGTCTCGAACACCCCAAAACGCCATGTCAAGCGTAGCAAGTCCTCGATATCGGAGACCGTGAGATCCGCAAAGCCCGACAAGCCCGTCAAGAAGGTATACGTGCGCCGAGACCCACGTAAAGAGATCGCAGCGCTGCAACAGGAGGCGCAGGAGCTGGAGGAGCGACTGGCGTTGCTGCAGCGCCACACTGCGGTCCGCTTGGTCTCGCCAGGATCGCCAAGCCGCACTGTCAAAACAACGCAAGACGCAACGAGCGCGCAGCACTGGGCCGAGCGTTCGCTGTCGGAGTTCCAACGGCGCGAGCAGGCGGAGCGTACGAACGAAGCGTTGCGAGCCGCACTGGCGCGGCAGGAGCGAGTCAGCGGCATGCTGGGCGCCATTCTCCGCGGAGAAGTAACCGCTGCGTCTGAGGTAGGAAGATGGGAGGATGTCTCGTTCTTTGCGTGTGTTGCAGTGATCAGTTCTCACGTATACATTATCGGATCACTTGATTCGTTTAGGCTCACGGTGAGTTACCGCTGATTCGCCAGCCGCGCGAGCACGAGATCAAGCTCCCGGCGCCGGAGGATCACTACAGGCTCTTCACGGAGCTCTACCACTACCTTGAGGCGCTGTACTACAACACGTCGCTCGCGCTCGACAAAGTCGGGAGCATGGAGCCGGTGCTTGTGACGAGCAGCAACCAGAGACTGGACCCGGCGCTCGGCATTGTGGTCGAGATGTCGTCGTCGACGCCGGTGATGTGCGAGTTCCGCAAGCTGGAGAAGCTGCTGTGGGGTCGTATCCTCGCGAACACGATGACGCACGAGTGTCAGCATTTCGAGAATCGGGAGAAGGTGAGCTCGCTTCTTGCTGCTTCGTTTCGGAGGCTTCAGCATCGGTGTTACTAAACTTCTTGTGCTGCATTGCTGGGGGAACGCGAACGCAGCGGCGAGTCGCACAGACGTCCGACTGCGTGGAGAAGCACCTGCACATGACGTTCAGCGATAAGCACGGGCCGATGACTCTCGGTGGTATCTCCGTGACACGCAAGTTCGTTGAACTGGACCGCACCGTGTTCGTTTTCACGACGCGTATTCGCTGCGAGGAGCGCGATGTGCAGTTTCGGGAGGATAGCTGGATGATCGTGAGCAACGCAGATGGCTCCGCGCCGACGTCGCGCTTCCAGTGCTTCCACCGCTCCTACGTGGACTGCGCCAGCCGCGCTCGGGCGACCTCGGACGTTCGTGAGCTGCAGGACTCCTTAGTGCGGAGATCGAGCGAGAGGGTCCGCGAGCACCAGATGCTCATGCTGAGGCTGCTGGTGGAGGAGTTTGGCTCGAGCCCAGTCAGAAATGCTCCAGCTCCTTGTCCTCAGATCCAGCTCGCAGCAGTTTGATAGTCCGAGGATTAGTGAAGTATGTATTCGAGCACCGCTTGCTGTCTCGCTGTTGGCTTTGTATCGTTGCCACTCTTCCGGCAGCACTCACTTCCCTTCACTACTATACTCCACGTAGCGTTGCTCCGGGTCGCGACACGTTACTGAAGCGAACGAGCTGGTCGAAGTGATACGAAGGTCTCCGTCAATCGTTTACATTGCAATGTCTCCTTACAACCGGCCACACAAATTAGTCCGAATCGTCGGACCCCAACTCCTGCAAGCGAACGTGCATCCAAGCGAGTAGAGTAGTGAGATTACATGTAAAGTTTACAGGTGCGAAGACGGTGTCTACCCAAGCCTACCTTGGACACTGCAAGGTCTTGGAGTAGGATTTCGAGCGATCGGCGGAGCATGATATGCTCGGCAACTTTCTGCTTCAGCGCACTGTTCAGCGCTTCCGATTGCTGCAAGCCATCGCGCACAGCCGCAGTCTGCCGCGACTGGTGCTGAGCTCGCGCTTGCTGTAGATGGTCGAGGCGCGTCGTGAGGATATCAATCTCTTCGCGCAGTCGAAGGATCTCTGCCCGTGGGAGCTTCCGAGGTTGTTTTGTGGTCGATTTTGCTCGAGGAGGCGATTTCGCTTTCGTTCTTGCTCGTCGAGATGGAGAGTTTGTGTCTTGTGAGTTGCCAGACTCGAGGCATTCGCGCGATGGAGAGCCGCAGTAGTCCAAGTCTTTTTGCGGGGTGTGGTGGGGATTTACATCGCTCGTGGGCGAGTTTCGAGGACTCATAGGAGTGTTGAAGATGTCGAGGTGCGCGAGGTACTCGTCGAGCCACTCTGGTGTCCGGTCCTCCATCGCGAGCTCTTCAAGCGGTGAAGGGAAGCCGGTGAAATTGAGAATGACGTGCTGAGAGCGATCGGGTCTCGAGTGACTCCCAGAAAGAAAGAGAGAGAGAGAGCAGGCAATTCGGTTGATAGCTCGAGTTTGGTAACGAACATGTTTGGTGGTCGCGGCACCAGAGCGGTATGTATCATCCGGTGCAAGCAATTGAAGCAATCTGCGCGCAAATGTGCGGCACTCAGTTGGCGCGTCGGGCAGAGTGATCAGTCATGGGTGCAGGTGGATAGCGAGGTCGCGGCTCCTTCATGCTTGTGTGGTGCTGCGGAGCCATGCCCTTGTCCGCCCAAACAATACGCCTGGATATTCCTGCGAGTTAGCATGCACATCAGCTCTCGGAAGTCGGGCGTAGCATCATCAAGGCCTCAAACTCTCAACCGTAAGCTCTCAAGCAAGCGAGTCAGGACTCGCACTCGATGGCGCTCGATCAATCAATCTGCGACCTTTTGCGGCGCTACCAAAAATCCAGGACAAATTGCACGAAGTGAAGCCATCCTTTCGTCAGAAATGTGCGGCCTCGAGAGCTTCGTAGTAGAGCCGATCCAGCGGTTATGACGTGTTCAGAGAGAGGCCAAAGTCTGAAAGAAAGCATCCACAGCCAGACATCGGTCGATCGTTCGCGTGTAGGTTCACGAGCGCTCCTCCATGACGAGTCCAGAATATGTCGAGCAGAGTTGCTTCTCTTTCGTGCAAAAGCACCGTTCTCAAATGTTGCGCCACGAAGGCAGTGCAACCTCGCTATTGCCCACAGCTCACGCGCTTGGCAATCACTCCCGTTCTTGAGGTACGTCTTCAGAGCATGGGCGAGCATGGATCAGCTCATCTTAAGATCCTCGCTGTCCACACTGACGACAGCGCTGGGCAGAGATCGCGCGGCTGCTATTCCAGGCAGCGGACCTCGCGTCGCACGTGACGCTCCCCCGCAGGCTCTGCAGCGCCAGCGACGCAGACGAAGAGTGCAGCGGCAGTTGAAAGGCAGGAGAGAAATGAGACGCAGATGAAGCAGCCCGCGAGTGGTGCACGCGCGCAGCAGGCAGACGAGCAACACTGGAGATTGCGGCGGCGCTCGCTGAGCAGCTCAAGATGTGCGAGGCAGTTGGGCAGCTTCTGCAGCGCATGCTGTCACAACAGATAGGAACGAGTGTCGTTGATGTTATGAGTGAGCGGAGCGTGCACTGAGCTTGAAGGGAACGACAGGATCTCGAGTTCTTCGCGGAGGTGGAGGTCCAGAACGCTCGGGAGAGCGACGTCGCAGGCGAGGTGGAGCGCATGGCGGAGGTCGCCGAGGTGCTGAAGCGCATCGAATGGATGTTCCGACGCACCTCGGACATCTTCAGCCGCGCGTTCGCGGCGAGGGACACGATGCATGTGTTCAGTTCGAACCACTTCGAAGCAAGTGGAGAAATTCTTGTGACAGCAGATCCAGTTGACTGTCAACTCCGAGCGCTGCATGCCCAACTACAGCCACCGGCACCAGCATGCGCATGTGCATTTTTCCGTGTTTGTGGTGGCTAGTGTGTGTCTCCGACGTGGCGATCAAACCTGTAGGCAAAGCGAGGCATCCGAACGATCGACAACAGATACTTGAGCATAGCGCTTGACGAACTGGTTGAGGGACGGAACTTGATTAGGATCTTCGCAATCCACATGTTCGCCGAGCCGCGCCAAACGGTGCATGTGCTTTCTGCCCGCATAGCGATCTCCAGGAGCGTACATGCAATCCGGGAGAACGACTGGGGCATCCTGACCAACCTCAACAGCGATCAGTAAACGCTGCTGACTACCATAACTACATCGAGTGCCGTGATCAAGTCGCACCGCACGATCTCGACAAGATCTAAGACATTGTGCTCAACATTATCGACTGAGGCATTCATCGCATCGAGCTCACAACACGCATACGTACAACAGCAGAACACAGGTATTAGTGGATGGCTTGCATCCGTGCGCTGATCCTGCTGCTCTTGAGCGCCTGCTCGATCAGCACGTTCTCGATCATCTGGTGCGTTGCCGAGATGTTCGCCGCCGTTGACGCCAGCACGAAGTCCGTGATCGCTCCGACGCGCGGGTGGTGGTGGCCGATGAGGTCGCCCGTGAAGTCCGGCGTGAAGATGTAGCACGACTGCAGCAGCGAGTGGTCGCCAGGGATCGTCTGGGGCCGCTTGATCACAATGTACCCGTCTTCATGGAAGCGCACTCCCGAGACAGGTTCGTCCGAGAACTCGAACGCCTCTACCGCCGCGCGCCACACGA